>QEPC01001916.1:3573735-3596097 GCA_003113815.1 Sphenodon punctatus | reverse complement strand
AAAAACTTTTTTGCTGGGGCTTTAAGTTTTTTTACATTGCAGCCATTTTTAAATGGCTGCAATGTAAAAAAAAATCCGGTACCCCGGAATCCGGTACCCGGTCCGGATTACCGGGTCGAATCCGATAATGCCGGTATGCCCGGTACCGGCATTATCGGATACCGGATTTTACCGGTTTCCCGCCCCTACCATTTACCATAGCTGACTCCCTCTCCTTTGAGTCCCAATAGCCTCCCTCCCTGTCATTCCACTTCCTCTTCTGTTTTGTTTTGTTTTTTTGTCATTCTACACACACCCTTATGCCTTTACAAGGTTGAGAGATGAGCAGGGGAGAGGAGAACAAGCTAGGAACGAGGACTATTGAGTTGCTTGTGAAGGGAGTGCAGCCTACTGGATTAAAGTGGGGTGGAGAGGCTGGAAGTCAGGAGTCCCGAGTTCTCTGTTGAAAGGTTGTGACCAAGTAGATTAGACAGGGAGAAGGGGTGGGAGCCAGGACTCCTAAGCTCTCTCTTTCTTAAAGAGGAAACAGAGGAGGTGAGGGGCCAGCTCACGCCCTCCTGTCCCCAGCTTCAGTGTTGCCCCCAACCTACAGAGGAAGAGGATTGGAACCTGCAGAGGAAGTGCCCACGGTGCGCACAAGCACTCTGTGGAGCTGCCGTCATGTTCACTAGTAGTGTGGCATCCTGGGAAGTGTAGCATGAACCAGTTACCCCAGTGCAGGGGCGGCTAGTGGGTTTGGAGGCTGGTGGGGCAGGAGGTGGTTCAACCTGCCACCGGTGGCGAAGCCGCCAGCAGGCCTAGGGGTGGAGCCTAGCTTAGGGGCGGAGCCAGGGCAACAGTAGACGGAGCCAGGGCAACAGTAGGCGGAGCCAGCAGCAAGGAGTTCCCAGGGTTAACACTGGATGGACATTACATTACTTAATGCTGGGAACACTACTGTGTAAAGCACTGCCACCAGGGAATAGAGAACCCTCGTACTGGGGTCCTGTACACTCTCTTTCTCACTGGGTCCAAATTAACCATAGTAGGTTAAAAAAATAGATCACGTTGCCATCGCCTACCTTTATCCTGAACCCTCAAATCCTCGATTTTCATGGCATGCTTGGCAACCTGTACTCTTCTGAAGGTGTAGGCTTTGGGACAAGCCTTCCTTCTGGCTTGAAGAACTTGGGAGGACTGAGTTAGCTCCCTGTTCTGCGACAAGCCGAATCAGAAGAGAATGAAAGGGAAGAGAATTACAGGACAGAGGAGAAGTAGGAGGGAAAGGGTTTGGTTTTGGAGCACGAGAAGAGGAAGGGGGAAGAGATGGGTTCAGTGGGGAACAGGGGAAAAGGGTTTCCTTGTTGTCTGCAGCCTTCTCTTCTGCCATGCTCCTACCTATTTTCTCCTATGTTCACTGGTCCAGAGGTGTTGCTATCAAACACACCAGACACGTAAAATGCAGCTAGCTTATTAAGCGCATTATGCCATGAAAAAGAGACTATCTATCTATCTATCTATCTATAACACACACACACACGCACATACACACACACACTAGTTCAGTTGTGCCCCCATAATCAGTTCATGCTGCCCCCACTCCATAACCAGTTCATTCGTGCCCCCATCCCCATATAATCAATTCACGCTGCCCTCCACCTATAACCATTTAATTTGTGCCCCCGGGGCAGCATTAATTGATTATATGTGGGGCACAAATGAACTGGTTATGGGGTGCGGCTTTAAAGACAGTATTCCTGTTAGCAATAACTTCATTAAGAAACGTTAGTGAAGTAGCAGCCATAATAATCTCAGAACCATATTTTCAGATTTATTTTCCAAGGCAGAGTAGATATTGCTTTACATCCTAAATTCCTACCTAAGATAGTATAAGTAAGACAGTTGTGAGAATGTGGCCCTTTTTACACGGGCCTCTCCCACCCACATGAACACGCAGATTTCTGTGTGTTCATGGGTGGGGAAGCCCCGTGTGAACGATACGGTGCACACGCCCATGTCAAGTGAGGGTGCATGCACGCCTGCCTAACACACATTCCCACTCACCCCCTCACTCGTCCCCATGCACGAAGCAACCAGGGGAAATGGCGGTTACTCCATGGGTGTGGATGAGTGGGGGGTGAGTGGGGATGAGTATGCAGTCGTGTGCATGCCCCGTCCATGCACTGGCGCGCCCACGGACCCCACCACCACCCGGCGGAGCCATGTAAAAATAGCGTGTGCGGAGCCACGCGAAGAACAGAAAGTTGCTACCTTGTAAACAAGGTTCTTTGAGACGGCTCTAAACATTCTCACAACACCCACCCTTCCAGCCCCGCATGGAATTTTTTCTTATATATCTAGAAAGGGTTGGAAGGAACTGTCATTCTGAGGGGGAGAGTGCTTTTTATACTAGAGGAGCTTGAGACCATCATGTGGTCTATTATTTGAATAGGGTGAGCATGCACAAACCAGTTGTGAGAATGTTAGGCGCCATCTCGAAGAACCTTCTTTACAAGGTAATAACCTTCTGATCAGCACATGGGAAGGAGTTGTTTGTAAATAAACAGCTTTATCTCCTGGCTGCTGCTGCTGCTGCTGCTGCTGCAGTACTAGGAGGCAGAGGATGGGGACCGGAGTCAGGGAGGGGAGGCAGAAGAACGTATTGGGAGAGAAGCTGGGTGCAGCCCTGTGTGTAGTTCTTACCACACCACAAAAGCAGTAGCAAGACGAGGAGTTTCACTTGTTCCCCAAAACATGGTTGAGCCCTGTTTTCTCAGTGTCTCCCCATTCACCCCCTCCCCCAGTCTCTTCTGTCTCTCCCCATCCACCCCTCCCCCATTCCCCAGTCTCTCCTCATCCACCCCTCCCCCCATTCCCCAGTCTCTCCCAATACACACCCTCCCCCATTCCATCCCAAACCAACCCCCTCCCCCCAGTCCCATTCCATAATTTACATCCCCAGTCTCCCCCCCACCCCACCCCGATTTACTCTCCAAAGTCAGGCAGCAGGATGACACGTTGTTTACTTCTTGAGAGTTGACTGAGTCGAGCATGCGCGCCAGTCCCTGACTGCCTCACAGCCGTAGCACATCTCGCCGCCTGAACGCCTACAATTGGTGCCCAGGTGTCATTTAAAAATTAAGCCCATAGAGCTCTTAGAAAGCCTGCCTCTTTCTGGATGGAATGGGAAATTCAGTTTCCTGTACGTGCGCTTGGACTGTGCTTTGAGCCACCAAAAGTGCTTTCAAAATAGTTTTGTCCCTTTTGGGACTCCAGACCAGAGCGCAGCCAGTCCCCACCCCCAAACACAATAAAGTTAGTGTGCAACATGTGTGCGCACTGAGCGGCATTCTGCCTGCCGTGCAGTTTCTCAGTGTGCCCCCCCACCCCCGAAATTGACATTGCTGCACCTGCTGCTGCCCAATGGTTCGGGACTCGGAGCCTGACAGAGAGAGGGGGCAGTGCCCCACATTTCCTACAGTGAGCACCGCCGCTGCCCCAGTGATTCTCCAAAACAAATTTTACAATCCTAACTATGCCAATTTTAGAACAAATAGCATGATGGGACTTTATAATGTGGTGCAACACACCTTAACTATTAGAGCGCTCCCACGGTCTAATAATCCCTTTCAATCATGTCTGCCCAAATTCAGAAAGTTACAGAATTACATGACACTCAGAGCACTGCCTTACATGACACTCAGAGCACTTCACAAAAACATACTTTAAAAAAGTTAAACACAAAACAATTTAAAACAATTATTAAACATTTTAAAATGGGGCAGGAAAAAAGGGAGGACAAAGTACATTGAGGGGACCACCAGTGGAACCTAAAAGCCCCTTAGAGAATAAATATGTTTTCAGGTGCTTTTTAAAGCTAAGGAGAAAGGTATGGAACTCGCTCGCTCTGGATGTTTTTCTCAGTTCCTAAGGGCCCACCACAGCAAAAGCCTGATTGCCTGCTGACTTCAGTCACGATGGCAGAACCCCCAAATATACCAATCAGTGTGAGGTTCCAGAAGCAGGTCTCAAATATAGCCAGAGTCTAAACCATGCAGGGCCCTAAAAACCAGCAGCGCGATCTTAAACTTAATCCATCACTCCACAGGCAGCCAATGCAGAGAATGCAGGGCGGGTGTAATATGATCATGGCTGCCTAACCCAGTAAACAGCCAAGCTGCTACATTCTGAACAAGCTGCAAGTGATGGCTAAGTGCTGCCGGCAGCCTGTAGAAGAAGTAGTTACAAAAGTCAATCCTTGTAGTCACCAGGGTATGGGTTACTGTGGGAAGGTCAGCCTGGGATAAATAAGGGCGGAGCATTTTCGATCCACGTCCGACACCTGGGCTGTCATGGACAGAGCGTGGTTAAAAATGACTCCCAAGTTCTTTATCAGCCCCACTACCTCTACCCAGACCCCAGTCACATTCAGAGGCTCAAGAGAGGCAAGAGCACCCTCATATCGGCTGCCCCTTCCTACCAAAATCACCTCAGACAGCTTTTAGACGTGCACAGTGCACGCGCAGCATAAAATCCCGAATGCAGGATTTAAACTTGCCATTTCGCCCATTAAAGCTGGTTGTGCATTCTTTTAAAGCTGCAAATTAAATACCTTGACATTGATGTATTTAATTTGTGGCTTTAAAAGAATGCGTAATCAGCTTTAATGGGCAAAATATCATTCTAAATCCAGCACGCAGAATTTTTACACGCAGCATCATTTTATGCCGCGTGTGCACGGCGCACATCTAAAAGCAGCCTCAGTCTTCCCTAGATTGAGCACGAGATAGCTCCAATGCATCCAGGCAGTTATGTCACTCAGGCATTCATCCAAGGCAGAGGCCGAGTTGGCAGGGCTCATGGGGCAAGAGATATACAGTTGTGCATCATCAGCATACTGATGATAATTGACCTTGTGCTTGATCATGACATCCCTAAAGGGTTGCAAGTGCAAGTTAAACAACATGGGTGAAGAATGGAACTTTGAGCGTCGTCGCAATTCAATTTCCTCAGGGATTAGGTATATCCATCCATTACCACCAACTGACTCCTCCCTTCCAGCTATGACTGAAACAACCGACTGGCAGCTCCCATCACACCAGCAATGACCCTCAGCCACTGAAGCAGCAACCCATGGTCAGTTGTATCAAATGCTGCTGTTAGGTCCAGCATAACCAGAATGGCCAGCTGTCCTTGAATCATCAGCAGATCATTCATCACCCTGATAAGTATGGTCTCTACAAGGGTGAAGGCCTGAACTTCAGTTGGAATTTCTCCAAAATATTGTTAAAGTCCAGGTCCCTCTGCAGCTGCACAGCCACAGCTTTCTCAATCACCTTCCCTAAGAAAGGCAGATTGGAGACCGGACAATAATTGGCAAGAACTCCAACATCTGTCTTCTCTGCAAAGAATGTAGAACATTCTCACAGTGCTTTACTGCAGAAACTGTAAACGAATTGAGAGAGTCTGGATTCACCAGGTTGTGCACAACCCAAAACAGTTGCTCCTATCTGTTCCTGCAGCGTCTATGCCCGAGGACATGTACAAGTGTAACAGAAAGTAGTCTTGCATTACCTCGAGAGTGGTGGCCACCACTCTATAATTAAACATGCAGTGATGTGGGGCATCGCCTGTTCCATAAGGAGCAGTTAACACACCAAAAATAAAATAAAATCTATCATTTCTGTATACCCAGATGAAGTACATTTTAAAAACTGTCTAATGGATAAGTTCCAAGAAAAGGACACTGCTGGTGCTGTGTGAAGACCAATAAATAGAAGTCTTACCATCTTGCTGGCCCTGAAGATTCTGAGGACTTTGCATTCTTTCTTCAAGGTTTGAACTGAGGTCAGAGTTCACAGCTGACATCCTGGTTGAGTCACTCAAATCAAACTCATCACTTTCTATAGAACTTTCATCCTACAAATTGAAAACTTTGTGTCAAATCAAATTAGCAAAATATCAAGATAATTTTAAGACAAAATATTTATGCTGAGGTAAATCTTGTTAATTCAGGAGATGAATTAGTGATATGTGATGACTGGATGCTCCATGTGAAGGAGTTAAAAAGTAGACATGCAGAACGAAAGGGAAAGTATACTGTACCACAAGAAGACGGCCATTTTTTTGATGTGTTGTTTAGGTTTCATCAATTATACTAATACTTCAGAACATACTTCATGGTGCATTAATACATGGGCTGTGAGCCCACCAGACCCCAGAGTTGCTCCATGCCCCCTGCTCCTGCAGCCACCTCATGTGGGCTCTGCTAGGACCCCAGCAGATGGACTGGCAGTTCCCCCAGCTGCGGTCTGCCCACATGCCACTGCCCCCCTTCCACCAGAGTTATGGTTGTTACCACAACCACACTAGACTGCAATCATGACTTTATGGTAGAGAATGCGGCCCACCCCATGGCCCCCCATCAGACAAACGGTGACTCTGGGGCAGCCCACTGCCCCAGTTTGGGCAGGGTTGCCCCGCACAATGTGCCCCACCTTTCTGGGGATGACACCATGTGGAAGTGTCCCGGCCAAAACTGGGGCGAACATCGGGCAGTTGCCCTTCACACAGGCAGGTAAATCTGGGGCAAAAGGGGGGCAATGTGGGTTCCCATCTTGTGTGATAACACACCAGGAGATCTTTACAATATTCCATAAGCAATTAAGTAGGGGCACAATTAAGTGTTGGTAATAAGAGGGCTCATGACACTTCTCTGACAAGAAGAGGAGGTCTCCATGTTTTGGCCAAAATTGCTTGCTATATGTGAATAAGTTCCACTGTTCAGAGGCTGAGAGTGAGACTGTTAGTATGATCATGGATAAAAGAATATATCTATTTTTAAAATGGTTCTTCCTTATTCTATACATTCCTACTTATGCTCTTAGTGAAACCAACAGAAAACCTTTTATCAACTTTAGTCGCATATGAGCAACCCTGTTCTCCTTCCTTTCTGTGATTATTCCAAGATAAACCTACTCCTTTTCAGCATGGCAGATCCACTCCAACTGTGGGTGCGAGAACTGGATTTTATTTTGGTTGACGATCTTAAACAGAATTATTAGCTTCTATTTTTGATGGTAGAATCTTTATGGAGGTGATTTACCAGTCAGAAAAGATCCAACTTGACTTTCAACTGTCAGGTTTAATGCTGTAAAAGATAAGGAATTTGGGCCTCTTTCCTGGAAATATTTATCTACCTAATTGACCACATTTGCCTGTTCTCATAGTGTCATGTTGGCACAAGCCACGTTGCCTCCAACATGGTGTGGGCCTGTGCAGAACATGGGGGACTATATTTTAATTGTGTCTGTTAATTATATGGTCATATTTTGAGAGTTGCCTGAATGAAAACCAATACAGCTGGGTTTTGGGGTTGTTTTTTTTAAGTGAGCTCCTGGCTGTTGGTAGAACTCCTCGGTCTTGTGCTCAGAGATTCTTGGAGAATCAAGGGACGAGGAGAGCCAACCTTTAGCTGAACTAGCCATTCAAGTGGTTAGACTCTTACTCATCCTAAGCATGAAGTGAGGTAAGAACGGGGAGGGAGGCTGCAAGAAGACGCTCCCTTGTACACAGGAGCTAGTCACAATTTTGGTACTTGTGTTAAAATAAACACAGAACTCCACCTCAAGCAAAGCTTTCTACAACTTGAAAAGGGGAAAGAGCCAGAGCATCTTGACCTAATTAATGTGGGGGGTATTCCGATACTAGAGAGATGGGCACCTTAGGTAAACCGAATATAAGAACTGCTGGAGCCTAGTGCCCACAATAGCATTACCCTCCCCATAGAAGGAAAGGGACTAGGGAAAAGGCCATCCTCCTCCTGTTGGGTTCTTTCAAGGCTGGGTTTTTTCACTCTACCCCAGATGGGGCAGTTTTAAAAGCAAGTGTAGAGACTTGCTTTTAAAGGTAGTTTCCCAAATTCTGGCGCTGTTTGAGGGCTAGTTTGGCTCCTTGCCCAGGCTAAGGAAGCCCAAAGGGCTCCCCCAACTTTCATTCGGTTGCCTGCAGGCCCTGGTTGAGCCTACATTCCTAACAGAGCTTAAAATGCATCTCTGCCAGGGCTCCTGCCAGTGAAGTGGGACCACTTCATGTGAGCTGTAATTTTGGGTGGCCAGTGTCTCACTAGATGCAGGTGGGGTAATGGTTCCTTTGTGTCAGCTGAAGCAAAGGGGCAGTTTGCAATGGATGCAGCCACACAAGCCACCAAGGGCCCAATTCCTGCTCAGCCCCAGGGCAGGCAAGCACAGTCACCACAGTGAGTCAGCCAGGTGGGCCACTGTCAGGTCTCCTGCCATGGCTGGGGCATGTCAAGACATCAGTCATGCTAGCAGAGACCCAGCCCTCCCCTGCCTCCCTCCCCCACCCAGACCAAAATCCTGGCCCCAGACATGAAGTGCCTGCACACAATGGGCAACAGCACCCACCACAGGAGTTCACCACATGGTGGGGCAGAAGGGACCTGTACACACAAGGTAACATGGCTTGGGTAGCCTTACCACCATTTTGGGTAAGGCTGCAACGCGACATGTCCTTGGTCTTTTTCCAAGGACTCATCATGTGGAGGAGGGGGGCGGAACATCTGGCAGTCACCAGCCACACAATGCACTGCATCACTAGGGACGGGCGAACAGAACGCCGTTCGGATGTTCAGGTTCGGCTGTTTGATTCGGCGGAGTTCAGTTTGGCTGAACTCGGCCGAACATCCGAAAATAACGCTATCAATACCGAAATCAAAAAAGAAAATTCAGTATCGGTATCATTTGGCCCTGAAACCACCCCTGGTGTCCACCCCTGGTGCCAGGAAGTCTGCTCCTCAGCTGTCTTCCCCTTCCAGTCACGTTTTTCCCACCCAAAGTCACGTTTTTCCCACCCCCGAACTCATCTGAACTGTTCGGCCGGTCGAACATTTGGTTCAGAAGTTCAGTTCAGTCGTCTGAACAGGCCGCGTTTGGGCCGAACTCCGAACTTCCAAACCGCGTTCGCCCATCCCTATGCATCACATGGTCCAGCTGCCCAGAGTGGGTTAAGGCTGCCCAATGCATGGTGACCTGCCCAAGGCATCTCGTATGGCTGCACCAAATATCACAGGGAGTGTTTCCTGGGCCAGTGTAGTTCGGCTTTCCTCACAAGCTCTGAAGCTCAAACTACAATTTATCCCCAAGTGTTTGGAAAGCAGATCACAATTGCTCCAGTATTATGCCACTATGCTGGATAGCTGTGGTATCTAGCTTAGTTCTCACTTGTTATCTACCCTCCCAGCAAACATCTAAGGATGATGGGGGAAACCTTGAAAAGGGAGCCAGAGTGCAAATCCAAGGATGGATTTTTCAAAGTGCACCATGTTGTAGGAAGTCGTTTGAAGACACACATCAGAAACACTACCGCTTTCTTCCGTTACATTTTCACTGCCAGCTTGAGCTCTGTCACACAATATGTCTGTGCACTGAACTTGCACTCCAGCTTTTGGGGAAGAGACCTTTGCAATTATCATCATGACTTCACTTGTGACATTGCTGTTCATCAGCAAATTGAAATTACTGCGCACACCATGAAAATCAAACTTCTGAATGTTGTAATCACCTTCGGCAATACATCATCAAAAGAGAATTGTGCTTTTTGTGGCCAACAAGACTATGCTTTCAGCTGCAAGGGAAAGATCTGAATGCCTTCTGTTGGCTGACCTGGATGGGAAAATACAGTACCTCTGAGGAAAGTCTGATGTCTGTTTTTAAGCCAGATGAGACTCTACAGAAATACCTGGGCTATGGCAAAGGAGAAGTGCAATGTAGCAGCTCCTTTATTAGTGCTTTATCCGACAAGACTGGAATGATTCTTAATGGGAGTCAGGGGACAGTTTAAAGGAGAATATTGAATCCTTAAATGGCACTGTGAGTGTGAGGATAAAACCGCTAAACTACTACAGCTGCCAGTTCTGGAATTTGTTTCCCATTCAGGGGAAGACACCTCAAGCAAACTTGCTGATGTGCTGATGATACTCCAAGAGGATACTAGCCATTAGCTATGTAGAGTTCTCATATGAAAATGCAGGAATCCTCCCCTACCCCCCCCCCAAAAAAAAAAAAAACAGAAGGAAAAAACAAAGACATGCCTGACCTTTTTAAGAAAAGTATTGACAATCACCCAGGTTTTTCAGGGTTTTGAATGATTTATTCCTCAATAGTCCAGTTCAATTTATTATGAAAGAGAATCTGGCTGGCTTTACAGAATCCAAGACTCAATCAAGGACTTTGCCATAATCCAGCTGTTAAGGTTGTTTTTAAAGAGTTCTAGTTTCAAATTCAGATTATTTCTTGCAGGCAGGCAGGACACAGCATGCAACAGGGCAAAGAGCCGGACTCCTAACTATTTGGCAGATCACATATTAAATGAACACATTTCTATCAAAATGAGCTTATTACAAATAATCTGCCAGCTCTCATCCGATTCATAAAGCATTTTTCAAAATGTGAAAAGGCATTGCATAAATTACAGAAAAGATAAAAGTCATTAAAATAAATTAGTTTTCCCCCAGTTCCATGAAAGGCATCGGACTGTTTCCATTTTTATTCACATGGACAGATGCCCTTATTCAGCCACTTTAATTTTAAGCACATGCTTAAATCCCGTTGACTTAAACACAGACTTTAGGATTTTACTGAATGAGGATGAATTTCATTTTAATTCAGTTGGCTGACCATGTGACTAAGTCATTCTTAGTCATTTTGCCATATGGGATCAGAAGATGTCTTACAGTTAAGTCTTTTGTTTTCAAGTTTCCCACCAATTTTATTTTCCCTTCAGTCCACATTCCCATGAGGTGTTGCATCACAGTTACCAAACTTGCAAGCTGACTGACATTCATATTTAACTTCAGAACCGGACAGTGTCGCTTCTGAAAATCTATTGTTCAAATCATGGCTGAGCACAGTATTAACCCCACAGATGTGCATGTTGCCTTCATAGAATATTTTTAAACAAGACACATCCATGCATGGCCTCCCACTGTTCATGCATCCAACCACTCATCTGAAGTTGGCGCCTGGGGAGGTGCGCTCTCGTGACCCACGCACTGGCCACCCATGGCCAGGCACAAAGCACTCCTGAAAAATCCAGAGTGCCCCATGCGGGCCAGGGTGGCCACCTCCGTGGATGGGGCAGTCATGCCAGGAACCACCTATGTGAAGCCTTCCCCATGCACTTCCTGGGTGTGGGTACCCCTCTGCCGCCCCACACGCTGACCACACACACACACACACACACACACACAGCACTACTCTCATTTTAAAATATCTATACTCTTTGGTGGTCCAGGTCAGCGGAAGGCAGTATTCAGTTTTGAAACTCAATTTGCTAGCACAGTAATACAGAGTGCTACCCACAAAGCCTCTGGTTCACAGAAGACCTGCAGAATGTTCTTGAGAGGGACACTGGTACATGCAACCTTTGAAAAACATCTTCTTACGCTGGTAATATTCAAAACAAAGGGCCAAATAGATACCTGCTGTAATTTCTTGGCCTCAGTGGTAACTCCAGGGAAGAGTCTGATTAATGAATTACTACTTCATTAATTACTACTGTGAATTGTAAACTGATCTATTTGAATGCTTACCTCATCTTGCTGTGAGTTTAGTAGCTGCAGTTTCATGTGCTTCATGTAGGCCATTGTAATAGGCATATTGTAATCAATCATACTGGTCACCAAAGTTGGGGGCTTTCCATTATCTGTAATACAAATATTTTTATGCATAATGTATTAATTATGGAGGCTTCCTTTGTCTAATTTGCAGGCAAATGTCAGACAGTTTCTGTAGACTAGTTCCAATTCTGGCATTTGAAATTGCTCATTCACTACATAGATAGAAGTTTCTGCCTAAAACCATGAATCAAGTACCAGTCGGGGGGAAATGTATGAGCTTTTATATCCTAAGTTACTCCAGTGCATGCAAACCATCTATTCCCTACTTCTAAGTAGCTATATAAACATTTCCATAGAAAAATAAATGATTTCCTCCAGGTAAAATCATCTTTCCATTGAAGATGAACATGATATCATACTCTCTGAAGTGAATGCAGGAGATTCACTAACTTAAGTAAATGAGATGATCCGACCTGTTGAACTGTTCCAGTCTACCACATTTTTATGAACCCTCACTTAAACCAGGAAAATATAAATGGGTATTATAAATAAAGTTACTTTACATCCCACTATTTGACACTAAAATTACCTTTATGATCTGCTCCATCTGGGTTTAAATGCATTCTTTTCTGGCACTCTGAACAGCTCATTAGAAATCGTGTCACTGCTTCTCTCGGTAGGAAGGCATAGGTCTCTGAAATCTGAAATTAACAACAAAATATAGGTGTTATTATATAACCTGATTGAACATGATTTAACAGAACTGGTCATTACATTTCCAAATAAAGCATATTATACCATAATGCCAGGAACTACGATGAAAGCATGCACTGCATACTTTGCAGCATTTCAAGAAATATCTATCTAATCTGGCTACTTATCATCTAATGGCCAATAATAGCAGATACTGGAAAAATGCATTCATTGAAAAAGAGGCTTAGCTTTTGTTTATGGTTTTTTGCAATTTCTTTTCAGCAAAAAGATTAATATCCAAGTGAGGATAAAACACAATGAAAAGCCACCAGCTCTTTTTTTTCGTGCAGCTTGTATCTCTAAAACGTCTCTGGGGGTGGGGGGAGTGAGGGGTATATATAGTCTAGAATTTACTCACTGACAATAGGGGTTTTTAAAATTTTATTTATAAATAAATATAAATTCATATACAATTATATAGAAATGTTAGCACCCCTTGTTGTCAACAAATATACACACGATGGAGGACATACCCTTGACCTGATCTTCTATACTGGCCGATGTGGGGGATCTGTTCGTGGGGGAGGTGTTAGCAGAGCCCTTGTCGTGGACAGATCATTACCTCCTGCACGTCTGCCCACAGAAGGGTGTGGAACCGGTTGGGTTGGTTCGCCCCCAAAGACTGATGGAACCTGAGAGATACCAGAATGCTCTAGGGAAGTTACCCTCTGATCTAGATGGCCGTTCACTTGATGACCTTGTGGTTTTGTGGATTACTCTGTTGACCGAGGCCATCGACCAGATGGCTCCTAGGCATCCGCTCCCTTGGCATTGGCACCACAGGTCACCATAGTTTGTGGAGGGCCTGTGGAAGCTGACGCAGGAAAGGCGGCAGTTGGAGCGTCGGTCTCGTGCTGAAGCTGATCGATTGCGGCATAGAGCCAGTTTACAGGCCTATGCTGTGGCTGTCAGGGCAGCGAAGAAGTTGTTCTTCGCTACCCCGATAGCATTTGCGAAGTCTCGTCCAACGGAGCTTTTCCGGGTGGTGACAGGGTTGGTCAGTCCTGCCTCCCTCCGCCTGGAACTGGAGTCTTCCAGTGCCCATTGTGACATGTTTGTTGAGTACTTCATGAATAAAATTGCTCAGTTTCACCATGACTTCGACACCGCGTTTATGACAATAGGAGAAGCAGAGGTTATGGAGGCTCCATCTTGTCCGGTTTTGTGTGATCTATTTCAGCGGACGACGCCCTCCGCTGCGGCGGATGTTTTGGGGACTGTTAGAGCCACATTTTGTGAACTAGACCCATGCCCATCCTGGCTGATCAAGGCCAGCCAGCAGACGTTGGGGCCATTGTTGCCGGGTGTTGTCAATGCCTCCCTGTGCGAGGGCAGGGTGGCAGACTGCCCCAAAGAGGCGGTGGTGCAGCCCCTGCTCAAAAAACCATCACTCGACGTTGAATCCCTTGCTAACTATCAGCCAGTCTCTAACCTCTGCAGGAACATCTGGACTGCACCAGTTTTCTTGATCACTCACAGTCTGACTTTTTTTCAGGTTATGGCACTGAGACTACATTAGTGGCTTTGGTCGATGACCTTCGCCGGGAACTAGATCAGGGTCGTTCGACCTTGCATCTTTCAGCTGCGTTTGATACCGTTGATCATGAGATGTTGGTGACTTGCCTGCGGGACTATGCCTGGGTGAGTGTAACCGCTCTTGAATGGTGATCAGGAATTGTTCATCTTCTCCCCGGAACCTAATGTGTGGAGTTTCGCAAGGCTCTATTCTGTCCCCTCTCTTGTTCAATGTGTATATGCAGCCGCTCAGCGAGATTGTGAGATGGTATGGGGTGCGATGTCATCAGTACACTGATGACACCCAGCTTTACATCACCTTTTCATCCAACTCAGACCTAGCATTCTCGGTGCTTACCCGATGTTTGGCGGCTGTGGGGGATTGGATCCCCCCAGTCGTCTGAAACTAAATTCTGACAAGATGGAGGTGATGTTGGTGGGGAGGGCGGTGAGTGTGATGTCCCCCATCGTTGATGGGGTTCATCGCCCACTAGTCTCTCAGGTCCGGAGTCTGGGGGTACTCTTCGATCCGCAGCCTTGTCTGGATCTCCAAGTTGAGGCTGTGGCGAGGATTGCTTTCTGCCAATTACATCTGGTGTGACAGCTTCAGCCGTATGTCTCTGACTCCTATTCCTTCTGTCTCTGTCATCCATGCCTTCATCACCTCAAGATTAGACTAGTAACGCGCTCTACATGGGGCTACCTTTGGTGACAGTCCGGAGATAGGCTTTTTATTTTATTTTATGCCTCCCTTTTATGTATTTTATGTATTTTATTTATATTTTTAAATATTTTAATTTTTGTAAGCCGCCTCGAGCTGCCTAGGCAGGAGAGGCAGGATATAAATGTTGGAAATAAATAAAATAAATAGGTACAATGGAATTGAAATGACAACAACATCCTAGCTTTAGTATAATTTTCTTTTTAAAAAAATAATCTTTTAATAAAGTCAATTATTAGTATCCCAGTTTAACTATATCCTATATACAAATAGAATTTAGCGATATACCACCTTGAAACGGACATGTCTTGAATACATTTGTTCAACATTCCAAAATATCAGATTTTCATAGTTTATGTTCATAAGATGACTTACATTTTGATTTTGATGTTTTGGATGCATTCGTTCATTTACATAGTACTACCACTCTCCCCCAATGGTTGGCCAACTCTGGGTGAAAACAGACATGACGCTAACCACCCTTTAACCACCCTTGGTGGTTATTTATGCATGTTGCAGGGCTGTATTGGTGCCCTATGCAGTCCAGCAACATGCATAAATGACCACCAAGGGTGGCTAAAGGGTGGTTAGCGTCATGTCTGTTTTTACCCTCTGTGACCTGAAGTGGATTGGGAGCCCCATCATTGATGGGTCCAGCCTTCCTGGTTACTCAGATTCACACCCCTGAGTGTTCCTGGATCCAACTGTCTGGAACAGCAGGTTGTGACTGTGGTCACGAGTGTCTTTCACCAACTCCATCTGGTGAGAAGACTGTCCCCCTTTCTTTCAGTTACGAATCTGGACACCATCATCCATACTGTCATACCTTGAGGCTGGACTACTGAAATGCACTCTACGTGGGGATGCCCTTGAAGACTGTTCAGGGACTGCAGCCGTACAGAATGTGGTGGTCCTCCAAGTGATGGGAGTGGGTCACCGGGAGCACCCACCAGTGCTTAAGAGTCTGCACTGGCTGCCAACAGCATTTCAGGCACAATACAAGGTACTGGTTTTGACCTATAAAGTCCTGAACGGCCGGGGCTCTACATAACTAAAAGACCAGCTTCCTCCTTATGTCTCTCCATGGCTCCTAAGATCAGCTGAGGGTGCCCCTTTGCAAATTCCATCATTGGCCCAGGTCTATATAACTTGGGCATGCATAGAGGCGTTCTTGGTGGCTGCTCCATGGCTTTGGAATTCCCTTCCCTTGGAGATTCATTCATCTAAGCCCTAGTCTCTGCATCTTCTGGAGGCAGTGGTATACATTTATTTGGCCAGGCCTTTAACAGGCAGGGGTAGATTCTTGGGTGGGGTGGCAGTGGGGTTTTATTGGTGTTTTACAGATTTTATTTTATATTTGATGCTTTTACAATGATGTGAGCTACCCTGAGCTTCAGGGATAGGGCAGGATAGAAACTGAAATCAATGAGAGGAAAACTGAAGGCAGGAAGAAGAATGGTTCTTATTCCTAATCCTTTAGCCATTCAGAACTTTACAAGGTGGGGAAGTGGTGAGGCTAGCCTTCCCTTCTCTGGTATGCCTATCTCAAACCAATTAGCACTCTGCACACATCACAGCACTGCTACTGGTACGTCTTTCTAACAGTCCTTTTTTATCCAATGGTCCATAAGATTTTTCAAGTCCTCTTAGTTAAAAGGGTTGGTATAAATTACAATACAGTCCTTCTAGTTGCTCACTCTCGCACTCCCACTCTCTCTCTCTCTCTCTCTCCTGGCTCCTTGGTACAGAAACATGCACGTCATGCCAAGGGGCATCTGTGAACCAGATTAAGAGATGTAAAATTATTTTTTAAAATTACATGTTAGCAAATGCAAATCAATTTAAACTGATATTTAAATACCATTAGGACTCATAGAGTCACTTGAGTTTAGTCTATGAAAAGAATTCCCAAATTAGGGTTCAGCACCCAAAATGGGGTGACTACTTTACTAAATGCCTTCCCCACTGAATCTGGATAATTAGATATGTAAATTACAATAATTTCTTTTGTCTCTTAGTGGAGCCACAGCCTGGTCTATGAGGATGAAATAAAAGGCAAATCCTGCATTACTGGAAATTATTACGGTCCTGATCCTACATTCCAGAATATCAGATTTGCATACTTTACATTCATAAATTGACTTACTTTTGAGTTTGATGTTTTGGGTGCACCTTTCATGTGTGTTTAAGATGTGTGCATCTTTCACACACATAAACCTATGAAATCAATACCTCTACGCATACATAAATGTTTTAGCATCTTTAAGCATCTTTGGAGTCGGTGGGTGTTTTCATACATGAACGGAGGCAGCTGGAGCATGGTGAATTCGTGGGTAGGCCACGCTGCTGCCACTCTCGTGGGCCATGGTAGAAGCCATTAAAATGGGCATACTCACAAGTGGGTCCCATGGGTGGAGGAGCTGCTGTCACTTCTTCCCCAGCTCTGGTTCTGCCCCAGGAAGCAAATCACACCAGCAGAACTGGAATTCCTCCCTGCCACCCATTGCTCCAACAGATGACTTGCGGCGGCAGCAGCTTCCTCCAAGGGCCCAATCGTTGCCAGCATCGTGGCCTTCTCTATAGTGCAAGTGGCCCATTGTCCCGCATTTGTCCATTGCCCCACCTTGAGCTGAGTTGCCCTGTAAGGTGAGCTCCTCAGTACTGGGTGCTGCAAGATGAAACAGGGAGAGGAGGCTACCATGCCATGGGTAGCCTTACCCCTCCCTCGGCAGTCAGGTCATATGATACTGCATCATGTGGCTGGCTGCTGGCAGCATCCAAATGTTTCCCTGCCCCATGGTGGGTGAACAGCTGCCTGCTACACAAGGCATCCTCAGAAAAATTCTAAGGGTAAGGCTGTCGTGTGGCCTGGCCCCTTCTGCCCACCTTACGGCGAGCTCCGCATCAGGGCTGGGAGCAAGGAGCAATGGGTGCTGGCACCTGTTGCATGTGGACACATCATGGCTGGGGGCAAGATTTTGGTCAAGCCAGGGCAGGGAGGCAGGGCAGGGCCAGGTGCATGCTCGTTTTGCTGGTACCGCAGCCCGCCGAGGCCATGGAAACAGCTCTAACAGTGACCGGCCTGGTCAGCTTCCCTGCAGCTGACTGCCCGCACTGATTGCCCATCATAGGGCCGTGCAGGGATTGGGCCCTCCCCGCTCATGTGGCCTCACCCAATATGGGTAGCTGCCCCTGTCCAATGTCGGGTGAACATCTGGTGGACCACGTTCAGTCAGACGGTTAGTCTGGGGGGCGGAAATGGGGCAAATGGTTGATGAACTTGGAACACTGTCTCAAGTGCGATAACACCCTAACAGTGTATTCTACCATTATTTATGCTATCAATGTTAGTGTACATTTCCATCAGGGTGGAATCTTTACACAAACAGTCCCCATTCAGGGGGAATGTGTTTGAAAATAACTTGAAAATACTAAATGAGGCTGCTTTTGAATTTGGGATACAACAAGAAGGAAAATAAATATTTCTCATTTCAGCTCAGTATTCACTGATCCCTGCACAACAGTAACAGCTGACTTTGAAAACGTGGCCTGGACTAAGGCTCTGGGGCATTTAAATGGAATCATTTAAATTGTCTAGAAATTAACAATGAGAAAATTAGTTAGGGCACATATGCAGCCACCTCTCTTTCATACCATTTTAACAGATTTGGAGTTTGACTGTATTGAAATTAATGGAGCATACCTATGGATTCATTAGCTGCCTGGATTTGATAGGAATGCTCCATTTATTTTAATCAAGTGTTCCTGTCAAATTCTGATTCTACTCTGATGGGACAGAAACCCTCCATGGAAAGCAACTGAGCAAAGATCCAGATGTAATATGTACGTTCCACTGACTACAAGGTCTACATCTTATACATCACCTATTAACAACTAAATCAGATCACATAACAGAATCCAATATCCCACAACAGTTCATATTCTGGAACCCCTTTCCTAAATATTGATAGCCATTACCCACTCACTACCTCTCTCTCTTAGCTAGTGGATGAGCTCATACTAGAGGACAGTGCCCCACAGTCAGCAGTGTTGTGATGCGAGTCCATCTGTGCCACAGTCTGCACTGTTCCCACTTAGGGTGATTTCAGATGAGACGGGGCGGCATTCGCCCCGTCCCGGAATCACCCAAATGATTCCCCACCGGGATCACTCCAGCACGTCCAACAGACGTGCCGGCTGATCCCGGCGGGGAATCGGGGAGGGGCCGCGCGGTGCAACGTGCAGCCGCTCAGCCCCATCCCCCCACGCTCCCACACCGCCCGCCCGCCCTCTGGGGAGACGGGCGGGCGCCGCAGCCAATGCGGCTGCAATGCTCACCTGTATTGACCACGGCCCGGAATTCCGCCGGGTATTCCGGGCCGTGGTTTCCGTCCAGATGAGACGGGCCCCTTCATCGTGGCAGGAATCGCATTCACCACGCGATCGGCGCCAGCCACACCGGTTCTGCCAATCGCGTGGTGAATGTGATTCCCCGCCGCGATTGACCGTGGCAAACATCTGGGGGGAAACTTCCGGTTCCCCAACAGACGTTTCGGGACCATTCCCCACCACAGGGTATTGACTGTGGTTGAGCGTGATCTCGTAACGTCTGAAAATACCCTTAGTAGAACAATACCAGCTTAAAGGCAGTCTGTGAACAAACCTTTTAGGGGTACTCTGAGAAGAGAAATCAGGAAACCTTTCTGCATCCCTTGTGCCAACAGCAAGATATCTCTCTGTGTCTCGTAAGCACAGGACTGTAGGAGTTAGCGTTGCTGTCTACGTATCCCAAAAAGTGGGAAAGACAGGCAGGCAGTAACTGGGCCCTGCCCTGTCTCTTACACCACTACACATACAAATGTATTCAGAGTTCAGAAAAGTCAGGCTACAGAAGGTAGTGCATGCTAGAAAGGCATCATATGATTTCCTCCAAGGAAGTAAAATGCCTCTAGCTCTGCAGTGCCAACAATCCTGCTCTCAAGTGCATAAATAAATAAATACATAAATAAATAAAGTGCTGTTCAGGTCTTGCACATCTCCAGGTGGCTCATTTGGACATAAACAAACTACAAAAACCAAACAAACCCTCACTGCTACATTTCCAAACAAACATTTGTACAGTACAAGAATAAAAGCCAGAAAGTGGGTTAGGCGAGAGGTACTATGCTATTTTCTATTAGTGCACTGATAGAGACCAAGAGGGATACTTTTTGTCATGATGTAGAGAGAAGTGGTCATCCTGCTGTCCTTACACAAATAACAGAGACAAACTAATTGCCTGTTCTCAAAAAAGTATCCCACAATAAAGGGGGAATGACTTCGATAGTTTTAGAGAGTAGTTATAAAGCATGGTATTCCACTTCATAGCACGATCCTTTAAAAATGAACCATTTTTCTTAATTGTGCATTTGTTGTACATAGTTGTATCATCTAGTTCTTATGGAGACTCCACACGTTGTACACAGGCAGCATTCAGTGGCTCAAGACATCAAATATACACCTTCATGTACCAACAGGGAGTTCAGATTTAATGTATTTAGCACTCTACATGGATTTGACATGTGGATATGAACATCTGCTTTTGACATTAGAGAAATGCAATTAAACACCAAGACAAAATTTACCTTCTGCTTTGCTTTGCCTTCTGCTTTGTTTTGCAAAATCAACCATTTGAAACAAAACAATATCAGTTTTGCCTCTTAGAAGTTGCAGAGAATGAGAGGCAAAAGGAACAAATATTTACTAGCAATGCAAGTTCCAAACACCTACATGTCCATGCTTGTAGAACCTTGATCCAAAGTCCAAATGAGCCAGTGGAAAGGTTCCAATTGACTTTAGTGGAGGATGGATCAAACCTTTTGTGATCTCATTTGGAGGTTCATACAACTCTGCATTATTTTACAGGCATCAAGGAAAATGTAGCAATGACCTCAGCCAGCAGAGACACTTTAATGGTCAGATTTTAGGTGTATGTAACAGCCACAAGCAAGCATGACATGTCCTAGACAGGCAGCTCTTAGATCTGGATCTTGATCCAACTCCCACTGAAACTTATTTTTAAAAAGCCCCATTCACTCCAATATGAGCTAGAATGGGTCCTCATTAATGCCGTAAGATATATTTTTCATTTTAAAATAAGGATGCCATTTTTGTGTATTCTGCCTTTAACTTTTGGATTATTTTAATTCCATATGTGCAATTTACTATGTGGCCCTTTCCAGATACATGATTTATTCTAAACATTAACAAGCAGTAAACTAATGACAGGGGTTCTGGCATCCTTGGAAGTGCATGAAGGTCAAATGTGAAGAAAGGAAGGAGAGAGAAGATATTGTGAATGGACTTATTAACTGCCAAGTAGTTAACAATAGGGAAATTTGAATGGATGCAGTGTGGAAAACACAATGTATGAGAAAAACATGAAATTTTGTGGGATTTCTTATGTCTGAAAAATGCAAACAAGAGGAATAAAGAAAAGGAATAAGTGGCATCAGGCCAAAGCTGTCAAATTTGGCTGAAGAATCAAGTTTCCAGGAGTGTAGCTGAAGTAATCAGTGGGGCAAGTTAAGGAGTGCCCTCTTTTTCTCCCACTCTGGAGGTCGGATCATAAGATTAACAAATGAATGCAGATTTCACAATTATACATAGAGTGGTGTCTGGGCCTCCCAGTACAAAGTCTAGATTGAGAGCAAACATTAATTCCACAAAGCATATGATCTGCAACCCCCATTGCTTGGATCAACTTCCTAAAAAGGCTAGAAGAGTGGCACCAGCAGCTTTATGGTTAAATGCCAGGGGATTCCAAAACCTTCAACTAATAGGAAGCCAGAATTGCATAGTTTCTACTATGCTTGGCCTGTGTGATTGGGTGAGGGCTTAGACAGGGCATAAAGGGCCGTCCCAATGCTTTGAGGCCTATGGAGGGTCTGGGCACAATTACAGTCTTTGTGCCTCCCTAAGATGAAGCTTTGCTCCAGGCTAGTGACACTGTATGTGGGAAAAGGCTGTCCCATGGCCTGACCCAGCCTGTGTGAATTTGGCCTCACATGTGGGATAAGGAGATCCCAAGTTGGCATAGTGGCACTTCCACTGAAGACAATTTTTGGAATGTTTAGCAGTGACAAGGATTTTGTGTGAAAACATTTTAAAAACTGTCACACGTTTCACTGTTCAAAACGCTTACTTATTCAGGATAGGGGAGGAGGAAAACAGAGGGTAAGCCCTTCAGAATTTGGCTACACAAACTACCAGTTAGATGAACTACTAGATGTTGTGGTATTGTTTCTGTAACTATCACCATCCCATCTGTCACAACGACCATACATTGCATGTCACTTATATGGCCTGAGGGTGGCTCTTCAAACTGGGCTTCACTGGGTATTTTATTTATTTATTTATTTATTTATTTATTTTATTTTATACATTTCTATCCTGCCCCTCCTGCCATGCAACTCGGGGCGGCTCACACCATTAAAACATACAATAAAAATTTTAAAAAATTTAAAATCCACCATCATATTAAGATATTAAAACAGGGCAAAAAATAATATAAATATAAATAGGTGGGGGAACTAAAAACATTCCCCTACCCCTCCCTCCCAAAGGCCTGGGCGAACAGCCAGGTCTTACAACTACGCCGGAATGTTAATAGGCTAGGAGCCAGGCGAGCTTCCTCTGGAAGGGAGTTCCAAAGCCGCGGCCCTACCACCGAGAATGCCCTCTCCATTGTGGCCCCCCGCTTAACACGGGGGACCTC
>QEPC01001916.1:3542963-3566548 GCA_003113815.1 Sphenodon punctatus | reverse complement strand
CTGGTGGAGGAGCTGGGGACAGGGGTTTACTGGTGGAGGAGCTAGGGGCTCAGGCAGGGAGAGGGGTTTGTTGGTGGAGGAGCTATAGGCTCAGGCAGGGAGAGGGGTTTGGTTCGTGGAGGAATTAAGGGCTCTGACGGGGAGAGGGGTTTGGCTGGTGGACGGAGGCTGAGGGTTCAGGCCAGGAGAGAGGTTTGCTGACACAGGAGCTGAAGATGACTAGAGGGAGTATGAAAGCCCACCACAGATTCCCTCACCCACTGCCTCCCAGGACGAGGTGTGCTGGGCTGGGCTGGTGCCACCAGTACTGGCTGGGGCTTGAAAATCATTGCCACTGTTCATATAGTGAACCAATCTCCTGGAGTCCTGGGGGCAGCCTCAGCTACACAGTTGCCCAGGAATCAGGGAGTGAACAAGTGTTAATTTCAGACAGTTACAAGTTTTTTAGGAGGTGGGGGGAGGGAGGAGAGGGACGAGCCTGAGCCCAGCTGTTTCTTTCTCCATTGTGAGGTACACCCCTGTCAATCTCCCTTCCCCACCCCCGCTTGAGAAATTTGTAACTGGCTGCAATTAACACAAGGTGACGGAATTGAGGGTGGGACTGCTGCTGTCTGACCTTCACACCAGCCAATCACATGCATGAACCTACCGATTTTAACAACTTTGATAAAAATTCTCTAACAGTGGGTAATTTCAGACATTACGAAAACACCTTTCACCACAGTGAACCCCAGTGGATTCCCTGTGGTGGTGGCGTTTCCGTGAACGTCTATTTGGTCCTGGACAGATGTTCACCACAGTGAATCCCTGGCTGGAATCAAGCTTGACCACGGTTCTCGACCTTCGGCCAGCCGGTGGTTAGAGTGTCCACGATCCGGGATGGGCCAAAAGTAACGCGGGGGGTCGGGGCTGTGTGGCCGCATGTCGCGCCGCACAGCCCCCTCCCCGATCCCTGTTAGCAATCAGGCCGGCATATGTGAAGGATGGACAGCCTGGTCACAGACCGGAATCCGAGACCCCGGTCCAGGGTTCAGCGTGGCAAGCCTCCGGGCCCATCACATCTGAAATTACCCAGTAGCAGACAAAATCAAACATTTAAAAGCACTCTCTCGGCTTCTCAAGCTACATACATGTCAAATTTCAAGCCAAAATTACATACACAGACAAAGATATAGGCATACATTAAAACATTAGTACTGAAGCGATTCAACTTCAAAGCAGAAAAAAAACCAACACACTATAATTCAGCCCCCTGCTGAAGAAGCCTTCATTGGATGTGGATACACTCGCCAGTTACCGTCCTGTCTAGGGCTGTAGCGGAATATTGCAGCGGTAGCTATTTCCGCCTGAAACTGCGTTTCCGCAATTAGTGGTACGGTGTGGCAGAGGCTTTCATTCCGCTAGTTTCATTCTGCTACTTCCGCAGTTCCGCTAATTTCATTCCGCTACTTCCACAGACCTCGCAAAATAGCAGAAACATGACATTTTCGCTACTTCCGCCATTACACCAGCACCACAAAATAGCGGAACAGCATTTTTTCGACAGTTTCTGCGATTTCTCCGCAATTCCGCAATTTGCAGAATGCCGGCGGAATTAGTGGAATGTCCGCAGAAAAGCCGTGGTGTGGCGCAAGCAATTCCGAAATGGCAGAATGGAATCGCACGGCGGTAACAGCTGCTGCCGCATCAGCCCTAGTCCTGTCTCTAATCTTCCCTTTTTAGGGAAGGTTATTGAACGGGCGGTGGCTCTGCAGCTCCAGGCACATCTGGACCGTATCGGTTTCCTTGACCCTTTTCAATCTGGGTTCCACCCTGGCTATGCCACTGAGACGGCGATGGTGGCTTTGGTGGACGATCTCCGCCAGGAGATGGATGCAGGATGTTCTACATTCTTGATCCTGCTAGATCTCTCGGCCGCTTTTGATACCATGGGCTGCTGTTGAGACGGCTGCGAGACCTGGGAGGTCTGGGCGGGGACTGTCTTTGGGTGGCCCCGCTCATTCCTCTCGGGCAGAAGCCAGCGGGTGGTGCTAGGGGCTGAAACATCTAGTCCCCCGGTCTTGACCTGCAGCATTCCGCAGAGTTCGATTCTCTCTCCACTTTTGTTTAACGTATATATGCAGCCTCGGGGGAGATCATGAGAGGGTTCAGGCGGGGTGCATTGTCACAAATATGCTGATGATACTCAGCTGTACCTTTTGTTTTTGACCGACCCAGGTTCCACCGTCTCGTTGCTTTCCCAGTGTTTGGAGGCTGTGGCAGATTGGATGCAGCAGAGCAGACTGAAGCTCAATCCTAATAAGATGGAGGTGATGGTGGTGGGTAGGGCGAGGGAGGTGCCGNATTTGCTGGTGGAGGAGCTGTTGGCTCAGGCGAGGAGAGGGGTTTGGCTGGTGGAGGAACTGGGGACAGGGCTTTACTGGTGGCGGAGCTAGGGGCTCAGGCAGGGAGAGGGGTTTGTTGGTGGAGGAGCTAGGGGCTCAGGCGGGGAGAGGGGTTTGGCTGGTGGAGGAGTTAGGGGCTCAGAAGGGGAGAGGGGTTTTCTGGTGGAGGAGCTGGGGACAGGGGTTTACTGGTGGAGGAGCTAGGGGCTCAGGCAGGGAGAGGGGTTTGTTGGTGGAGGAGCTATAGGCTCAGGCAGGGAGAGGGGTTTGGTTCGTGGAGGAATTAAGGGCTCTGACGGGGAGAGGGGTTTGGCTGGTGGACGGAGGCTGAGGGTTCAGGCCAGGAGAGAGGTTTGCTGACACAGGAGCTGAAGATGACTAGAGGGAGTATGAAAGCCCACCACAGATTCCCTCACCCACTGCCTCCCAGGACGAGGTGTGCTGGGCTGGGCTGGTGCCACCAGTACTGGCTGGGGCTTGAAAATCATTGCCACTGTTCATATAGTGAACCAATCTCCTGGAGTCCTGGGGGCAGCCTCAGCTACACAGTTGCCCAGGAATCAGGGAGTGAACAAGTGTTAATTTCAGACAGTTACAAGTTTTTTAGGAGGTGGGGGGAGGGAGGAGAGGGACGAGCCTGAGCCCAGCTGTTTCTTTCTCCATTGTGAGGTACACCCCTGTCAATCTCCCTTCCCCACCCCCGCTTGAGAAATTTGTAACTGGCTGCAATTAACACAAGGTGACGGAATTGAGGGTGGGACTGCTGCTGTCTGACCTTCACACCAGCCAATCACATGCATGAACCTACCGATTTTAACAACTTTGATAAAAATTCTCTAACAGTGGGTAATTTCAGACATTACGAAAACACCTTTCACCACAGTGAACCCCAGTGGATTCCCTGTGGTGGTGGCGTTTCCGTGAACGTCTATTTGGTCCTGGACAGATGTTCACCACAGTGAATCCCTGGCTGGAATCAAGCTTGACCACGGTTCTCGACCTTCGGCCAGCCGGTGGTTAGAGTGTCCACGATCCGGGATGGGCCAAAAGTAACGCGGGGGGTCGGGGCTGTGTGGCCGCATGTCGCGCCGCACAGCCCCCTCCCCGATCCCTGTTAGCAATCAGGCCGGCATATGTGAAGGATGGACAGCCTGGTCACAGACCGGAATCCGAGACCCCGGTCCAGGGTTCAGCGTGGCAAGCCTCCGGGCCCATCACATCTGAAATTACCCAGTAGCAGACAAAATCAAACATTTAAAAGCACTCTCTCGGCTTCTCAAGCTACATACATGTCAAATTTCAAGCCAAAATTACATACACAGACAAAGATATAGGCATACATTAAAACATTAGTACTGAAGCGATTCAACTTCAAAGCAGAAAAAAAACCAACACACTATAATTCAGCCCCCTGCTGAAGAAGCCTTCATTGGATGTGGATACACTCGCCAGTTACCGTCCTGTCTAGGGCTGTAGCGGAATATTGCAGCGGTAGCTATTTCCGCCTGAAACTGCGTTTCCGCAATTAGTGGTACGGTGTGGCAGAGGCTTTCATTCCGCTAGTTTCATTCTGCTACTTCCGCAGTTCCGCTAATTTCATTCCGCTACTTCCACAGACCTCGCAAAATAGCAGAAACATGACATTTTCGCTACTTCCGCCATTACACCAGCACCACAAAATAGCGGAACAGCATTTTTTCGACAGTTTCTGCGATTTCTCCGCAATTCCGCAATTTGCAGAATGCCGGCGGAATTAGTGGAATGTCCGCAGAAAAGCCGTGGTGTGGCGCAAGCAATTCCGAAATGGCAGAATGGAATCGCACGGCGGTAACAGCTGCTGCCGCATCAGCCCTAGTCCTGTCTCTAATCTTCCCTTTTTAGGGAAGGTTATTGAACGGGCGGTGGCTCTGCAGCTCCAGGCACATCTGGACCGTATCGGTTTCCTTGACCCTTTTCAATCTGGGTTCCACCCTGGCTATGCCACTGAGACGGCGATGGTGGCTTTGGTGGACGATCTCCGCCAGGAGATGGATGCAGGATGTTCTACATTCTTGATCCTGCTAGATCTCTCGGCCGCTTTTGATACCATGGGCTGCTGTTGAGACGGCTGCGAGACCTGGGAGGTCTGGGCGGGGACTGTCTTTGGGTGGCCCCGCTCATTCCTCTCGGGCAGAAGCCAGCGGGTGGTGCTAGGGGCTGAAACATCTAGTCCCCCGGTCTTGACCTGCAGCATTCCGCAGAGTTCGATTCTCTCTCCACTTTTGTTTAACGTATATATGCAGCCTCGGGGGAGATCATGAGAGGGTTCAGGCGGGGTGCATTGTCACAAATATGCTGATGATACTCAGCTGTACCTTTTGTTTTTGACCGACCCAGGTTCCACCGTCTCGTTGCTTTCCCAGTGTTTGGAGGCTGTGGCAGATTGGATGCAGCAGAGCAGACTGAAGCTCAATCCTAATAAGATGGAGGTGATGGTGGTGGGTAGGGCGAGGGAGGTGCCGACTCCTCTGGTGGGGGGGGTCTGCCCTCTCATAGCCCAGCAGGTTCGGAGTCTGGGGGTGGTGTTGGATCCGGGCCTTCATCTGGATCGGCAGGTGGAGGCGGTGGTTAAAGCTGCCTTTCGCCAGCTGTATCTGGTGCCGAGGCTGGGCCCATACATCTCAGGGTCCGATCTGGCCACTCTCATTCACGCCTTCATCACCTCGAGGCTAGACTACTGCAACACGCTCTACGTGGGGCTTCCCTTGGTTCTGATTCGGAGGTTGCAGCTGGTGCAGAATGCAGCGGCCCATCTCCTTATGGGGACGAGGCAACGGGAGCACATCACACCTGTGCTCCACATTCTGCACTGGCTGTCTATAGCGTACCGAGCCAGATTCAAGGTGCTGGTGTTGGTTTATAAAGCCCTATACAATCTGGGCCCCTCATACCTTGGGGACTGCCTCGCCGTCCGCATCCCAGGGCGGCCCCTGCAGTCTGCTGGGGGCACCTTCTTGGAGGTCCCCCGGGTTAAATGGAGGGCCACGATGGAGAGGGCGTTCTCAGTGGTCGGGCCACAGCTTTGGAACTCCCTCCTGGATGAAGCTCGCCTGGCCCCGGGTCTGATGGCTTTTCGTCGAGCCTGTAAGACCTGGCTGTTCGCCCAGGCCTTTGGAGGGGAGGGGAGGGGAGGGAGGAATGCTTGCGGGGGAGTAGTTTTTTAAATTATTTATACTGTATTTTTATTATTGTTTTAGTTGTTGTAAGCCACCCCGAGATGCTGTAGGCATGAGGGGGCGGCCAATAAATGTTAATTAATTAATAAATAAATAAATAAATAAATAAAATTCAATAACTATTCCACCGACCCACACAAAATTAAGCACAAACAACATAACCCACAAAATCTATACACCCTGAAAAAAGTCAGCCCAAAACCCCAAGCCATCTTTCTAAAAAACCAGGTTTGAAGTTTCACCACATAGAATGAAAGTAGGGTCATAGCTTAACACAGAGATGCTGCTGAAGCTGTAGGATCTTGAAAATTACTAAATTTTGATACATTTTCAAACCTTACTGTCAGAGTCAAATTCTCTACACGTGTGAACAGATGAGCCACCTGTGATGTCATCCATTATACTAACAGAAAATTTGGCCCCATGATTTTTTAAGAATATACGCATATGTACGTATACACACACGCACTTGCGCACACACACACACACAAATCACTCACTCCAGTGCTGTGGTACTCTCATACCTCTAACCTATTTGCCTACTTGTGAAAAACACACATTGGGTGATTTCAGACGTTACGCGGTTAAATTCACCACAGTGAATCCCACCCCAGTGTGAATGGCATCACCACGGGCCGTGGTGAGATGCGTGGCCCCAACAGATGTGATGGGGCGGCACCACGGGTTGGAGCCAACCAGAGAGAACACGGGTCGGGGTAACCCAACAGACATGACATGGTGGCGAGAACCACGGTGGGAACCCCACAAGGCACTGGGGTCACGCGGACACAAACATGGCAAACGAAGCCAGACGGTGGAGGGCCCTGCCCAGGGAAGGGAAACACGAAGGGAGGGGGTGGAGGGAGATGCAGCACGAGCAGCACTCACAAACAGTGGCTGCACGGAAGGTAAAACGAGACGCGCGCACACACAAACAAAGCAGCACACCCACACAACGAAGGGGAGCGGAGCATGGGGGCAGAGGGAAGCACACACCAGGGGGGGACAGGGACCCCCCCACCGGTCGGACGCACAGGAGGAGGGGAGGTGGGGAGGGGCCGGTACGGCCAGCCCACCAGGAGGAGGAGGGGACAGGAGCCCAGCGGGTAAGGGGAAGGGGGAACCAGCAGCCCAAGGAGACAGGAGGCCGCACAAGGCACAAGTGGCACCGACCGGGCACAGAGGCATACAGCGCGGGAGCGCGCTGACCCAGGGCGCGGGAGAAGGGCAGCAGCAAGGGGAGCACGGGGCCCAGTCTTGGAGGGGGGAAACCTGCACAATGGCCCGCCACGGAGCCCGGGTCCGATGGAGAAGCACACCCAGTGCCCGAGTTGCACATCAGCGCAGCTGCACACCTCTGACAGGGCCGCCAGCTCCAGCCCAGAAGGGGGGGGGGCAAGTCATAGTCAGCCGCAGGGGGCCAGGGCAGGTGGGACAGCTCCAGCAGATGGTAGTAAGCAGCCCCGCGGGAGCGTGGATACCCACGGGCACCCTGCACACTGATGAAGTAGGACACGGGCAGGGCCACCCTCACACAGGCAGGTCACATATCCTGGGAAGGCACACACACACAGAGCGGAGGCCATCTCAGCAGTACTCCACGCTGCAAGGCCCCCCATTGTGTCCAGTACGCACCCCTCAGGGAAGGGGGTGAGCCCCAGCTCCTCACAGTGCATGCAGCAGTTGCCAGTGGTCGCGACATAGCCAAAGCACAGCATACCAAAGCTCAGGCACCGATAGGCATCCGGCCGGGTGGGCAAGGAGCGCAGGCAGCACTGAACGATGGGCGAATGCCACAGGTTACAAAGGGCCATGCTCTCGCAGGCGGTCCAGGCTCGGACAGAGCCGCTGGAGCCTCCGAGCAGGACCTCGGGCTGAGATGCAGCTGCCATGGTACAACTCTTGAAGGGTCTGAGCCGCAACGGCCGTGGGGGAAGCATGGGATGCATGGCTGGGGGGCTGGACAGGAAGACAGGGGCTGCCAAGGCTGACAGATAATGGAAGGACGGGAACAATGGAGCCGCTGTGGAGGGATGCAAAGGGAGTGGGCAGCGCACAGCTGCCGGCATGCAAGGCCGGACAGCCCCACGCATACACACCTGCAAGAGGAGATAGAAACGACAACACGCACAGGCACAGGGAGAAGCAGAAGCCCGAGGGCCAAGGCCCCAGGCCCGGGGGGCCACACAGGGTACCCCCAATGTGGGACCACAGCCAGCACCGGAGGGAGCGCAGCGGGACCCAGGGCACACACACACACACCCATCGCCACCACCACCGGCTGACACCCCATGCAGGAGATGGAGCTCCCGGACTGATAGCCCAACAGACGGGGCGGGGGTGGCCACCGGTGCTCACCCATAGGCCCAAGGGGGAGGGGAAGCGTGCACATATGTGGCACAGGTGCGTGTTCAGGGGCAGAAGCAAGCGCACGGTTCCCCAGCCGCAACCCCAACCAACAGAGCGGCCACACCAGCAGGGATGGATCGTGTCCAGCTGGGAGCTTGCATAGCCCTGCTACAGGCGGTTGCAGAGTGGTTCCAGGAGCATGTGGTGCTGCTGAGGCTCATCACAGAGGAGGTGGACGGGATGCACGCGGAGCAGTGGTACATGGCCAGGCTGGGGGCACGCACCCGTCACGCAGCTAGCAGGGTCGGACGGCTCCTAGCCCTGGGGACGGCACGGCGGCTCGGACTGGCCTACAGCAGGCTGCTGCTATGAGCCAACAACCTACCAGCCGGCAGCAGGGGTCTGCTGTCCAGGAGCACGTGGGAGAGGGCTGCCAGGTATCTAGCACTGCAGCTAGCCATGCCCATCCAGAGGCGCATGTGGGCCATGCCGAGGGCTCATCAGTGGTGGCAGAGGGGTTCTGGCACGGTGGGACGATGTCACCTGGGTCAGACACTTCCAAATGGACAGGAGCACTCTCATGCACCTGGCAGAGTGGATGCGGGAGTGGCTCGAGCCCCTGAGGACTGAAATGAGAGACCCCATTCCCATGCCACAGCGGGTTGCCATTGCTGTGTGGGCCTTGGCCACCCCGAACTCCTGCTGGTCCGTTGCCCAGCACTTTGGGGTGGGGCTCACAACTGTGGCGTGCCTGGTGCGGGACTTCTGTGAGGCTGTGGAGGGGGTGCTCATGGAGCACGTTATCCAGCTGGTTGATCAGGACACCATTAAGGCAGGTTTCCGGGACCTGGGCTTCCCCAATTGCCTGGGGGCGATCAATGGCACCCATATAGCAATCCGGCGGTCCCAAGATGACGATGCGGCTGAGTACATGAACCGGCATGGGTACCACTCGCTACAGCTCCAGGGCCTGGTGGACCATCGGGGGCGCTTCACCAGGCACTCGAGCCACAGCCACAACACACGCATCCTCACCATCTCCCCACTGTTTGCCTGCATGTACAGGGGGGACTTCGCTGACATGCGAATGACTCGGATAGAGGGGGTGATGATGCCCCCATGCATCATTGGCAACCCGGCATATCCCCTGAAGCAATGGCTGATGAAGGCATTCCCAGTGCCCATCACCCCAGCTCAGCAGCGGTACAACACCCGCCTCAGCACAGCTCCCACTGTGGTCGAGAGGTCCTTCGGTGCCCTCAAGCAGCATTGGCGATGTCTAGCCAGCCGGCTGGAGTATACGGTGGAGACCTCCTCCCTTGTCATTGGAGCCTGCTGTGTCCTCCACAACATATGCGAAGTCTGACGGGGCCGCTCTGGAGAACCCCCCCCTCACGCCGCCTGCCTGGTATCAGGAATCACCGCCGCCGCAGGTGGCTTAGGCGCCGCGGCGGCGGGGAACCCAAGCAAAAGAAGCAGCAGAGGGAAACCACACCCCCTGAGAGCGGAAAACAGCGGCAAGGCGCAGGCTCACGCACACGGAGGCAACGGCAGAAAGCCACGCACCCAGGAAGTGCTGAACAGCACGGGGACGTAAGCCCCTGCTCTCACGCGCAGGGGCGGGGCCAAACAGAGCAGCACCCTGCAAAACGTACTGAGACAGGGAAATTAGACACATTGCGCCGCTCGGTGCAGCTACGTGTGCGTGGGGGTAGGGCTCCCACTACTTAAGGCCAGGTAGGGCACTCTCACACTTCCGGTGATCAGCAGTGCTGTGAGACTGGCCCCGAGCGTCTTGGTGGAGCAAAGAGAAGTTAAGTGGTGACCTTGTGATTCTTGATTGTGATAGCGTGGCTGTAAGGTGCGAGAACATGGTGGTGTGTGGGGGTGTGTGTGAAGTACTGATTGGTGACACAGAGGGAGATAAGTTGTGTGGTACTATCAGGAATCGCCACCACCGCAGGTGGCTTAGGCATCATGGTGGTGGGGAACCCAAGCAAAAGAAGCAGCAGAGGGAAGCCACGCCCCCTGAGAGCGGAGAACAGTATCACCGGCCCAACCATGGACCTAGCCACTCAGTTAGAGGAAATGAGGTAGAGCCATTCAATCTCTGACTCTTGAAGTTAGGGATATTAAGGAAACATAGGAACAACATTTGCAGGCTGGGGGTCTGAAGGGAGCCGATGCTGCAGCACCCCAACCCGAGCCTGTTAGAGAGGATCGGGGCAAAGGTGTAGGTCAAGGGCAGGAGCCACGACACCCCCCCATTGCAAAGTTTGATGGGGACAGGAAGCAGTTCCAGGGGTTCTTGGCACTTTGTAAATTAGCCTTTCAAATGCAGCCAAGGACCTATGCTACCGATTCTATTAAGGTGGCCTTTATCATAGGGCACTTAGAAGGAATGGCATTGGAGTGGGCTACCGCCCTTCTTACTAAAGAAAGCCCCTTGTTGCATGATTTGGCGGGGTTCCTCCGCGAATTCCAATTCTTGTTCGACTATCCCCATAGACTTAGAGATGCGGAAACTGCCATTATGACCCTTAGGCAGGGAAAGGGTCCCCTGCTGGAATACGTAACTAGGTTCCAACACTTGGCAGTTGAATTAGAATGGGCTGATAATGTATTAAAGGTCCTCTTTCTAAAAGGATTGAACAATGATATAAAAGACCAGCTTGCCACTACAGCGATCCCTGCAAAATGGGGGGAACTAGTTAACCTGGCCTGCCAAATCGATGAACGGCTTACAAAACGCTGAAGGGAACGACGACAGAAGTCCGGACGCCCCTGGGGACCCCGACCTCTAGGATTTTATCCAGGGAGAGTCGATAGTGTTAAGGCGGAGGATCCAGAACCTATGCAGATCGGGGTAGCTAGAGGACCGTTGGCACCCCAAGAAAAGGAACGACGTCGCCTTGAAAAACTATGTTTTTATTGTGGAGCGGGGAGTCACTTTTCCAGGAAATGTCCTCAACTTCCTCCAGAAAAGGCGGGCATCGAGAAACGCCAAAGGCCGAGATGTTTCGGGGGCATCTCGGTAGAAAAGTGTTTAACCCCGCCCAGCACCAGGCCCAGTGTTGCCGCGACCTCTTCTCGCATAGAACATCTCCGTGTACCGTTTACACTGACATATACCCCTGCCAAGTCCTTGGTGCTTTGGGCATTAATTGACTCTGGTGCATCTGGGAATTTCATAGATGACACCTTAGTACAGAGACATCAGATTCCCCTTCAACCAAAAGCACAACCTGAAGCTATTTATGCAATCGACTGGTCACTCCTCATCTCCGGGCCTGTCGTATCGTGCACCTTAGGGATTAGAGGGGTCATAGGAAGGCACCAGAAAACCTTAACCTTGGATGTGGTTCATACCCTGGCATTTCCTGTAGTACTGGGCCTGCCCTGGCTCAAAAAACACAACCCCTCCATAGACTGGTCTTGCAAGACCCTCCATCTGAACTCTCCTCATTGTCAAGTTCATTGCAGATGCCAGTGCCCTGGAAGAGGAACCTCGATTGAAGCCTAGGGGCTTCTGGGAACCACACACGTAATACTACCCCCCCAAATATCAGGACCTCACAGATGTGTTTCAAGAACAGGAAGCCTTAGAGCTACCCCCACATCGCAGCTACGACTGTGCCATCGACCTCATGCCTAACACCTCTCCTCCATATGGGAGGATTTATGCCCTGTCCAGACCAGAGCTGCAGACTTTAAAGGAATATGTAGACGATAATTTGGCAAAAGGCTTCATCCGACCGTCAACCTCCCCAGGGGGAGCACCCGTTTTTTGTTCCGAAGAAAGATGGAGGGTTGCGACCTTGTATCGATTATAGAGGGTTAAATGCTATTACTATAAAGAATAGATACCCCCCTACCACTTATCCCCAAGTTATTGGAGTTATTGGCTACAAGGCGCCCCAATATTTTCAGTTAGATCTGCGAGGCGCGTATAATCTACTACGCATCAGGAGTGGAGATGAATGGAAGACCGTTTGTCGAACTAGGTATGGGCATTTTGAATACCTCGTCACGCCCTATGGCCTTGCTAACGCACCAGCTGCGTTCCAGCACTTGATAAACGATGTTTTTCAGGACATTTTAGATCAATACGTAGTTGCTTACCTTGACGATATCTTGATTTTTTCCCAAGACCTGGATAATCACATACAACATGTGCGCACTGTTCTGCTACGACTACAAAAAAACCATTTATATTGCAAGATATCCAAGTGTGCTTTTCACCAACGAGTAGTCCCCTTTTTGGGTTTCATCATATCCCCCAGTGGCATACAAATGGACCTGACGAAGGTAAAGGCTACTGAAGCTTGGCCAGCCCCACAAGCCGTAAAGCCGCTCCAGCACCTCTTGGGAAGTGCTAACTATTACCGGCAATATATCCCCAATTATGCCCACTTAACAACACCCCTAACGAAACTCCTACGAAAAGGACAATTGTATATTTGGGGAGAAGAGCAACGGCGGGCCTTTGAGCAATTGAAGGCAGCCTTCATGACGGCACCAATCCTATAACATCCTGATTTTACAAAGCCATTCGTCATAGAGACCGATGCCTCTAACACCGCCATTGGAGCAGTACTGTCACAAATACCAGAGAATGCTCCAGGACGTAGACCTTGTGCCTTCTACTCTCGGCAACTTAACCCGGCTGAAAGGAATTACACCATCTTAGATCGAGAACTATTGGCCATAAAGGCAGCCTTTGAACATTGGAGACATTATTTAGAAGGTGCACAGCATCCAATCCAAGTTATCACAGACCATAAAAACCTATCATTTCTACAGACAACTCGCATATTAAATGCTCGACATGCTCAGTGGGCACTTTTCTTCACCTGCTTTCGTTTTCATGTTACATATCGCCCCGGAAAACAGAACACTATTGCGGATGCCCTTTCGCATTGTTATGATTCCCCCTTGTTTCCAACAACCCAGGGGGACCCGAATCTGCCCCCCCCCCCAGGTATTTGCCATAGTTGGAATCTCCTTGGCCCAACTGAAAAAACGGACGCAACAAGAACCTACTCTAAGCTGCTTAGCTGATACACCAGGTCCTACAGGCTTGTGTATGCACCAAGGAGCAATTATAGTCCCCACAAAAGCCCGTCGACGAGTATTGTGGGGGCACCACGATGCCCCAATGGCAGGACATCCAGGACAACAACGTACCCTCAAAATAATACGTCGACATTTTTGGTGGCCTACGATACAGCGAGATGTAAAAAACGATGTTCAAGGGTGCATAGTATGCAACCAAACCAAGGTTCCCCGCCAACGTCCCATCGGACTTTTACAACTTGCCCCCTTAACGAAAGGTCCCTGGCAACGTGTTAATCTGGATTTTATAGTAGAACTCCCTAATTCACGTGGATATACTACGATCCTTGTTGTGTGCGATCAGTTCACAAAATGGAACATTTTATCCCCTGTAAAGGGCTGCCCACCTCACAGGCCACCGCTCATTTAGTCCTTGACCATGTAGTAAAATTACATGGACTCCCAACTACCATTGTTTCTGATAGAGGAGCACAATTCATAGCCCGCTTCTGGCGAACCCTATTTACTGCTGTGGGGGTCAAGTTAGCACCCACCACCGCTTACCACCCACAAGCAAACGGGCAGGTCGAAAGGACAAACTAGACTTTGGAGAAATACCTGCGATGTTATGTGGATTACCTCCAAACAAACTGGTCATCTTTTCTCTCCCTTGCAGAGTTCGCCTTCAATAATGCCCCCAATGCCTCCATCGGCACTTCACCCTTCCATGTGTCGTATGGCTACCACCCACGATTGGCGCTTCTGGAGATCCCTGCAGTGGAGGTCCCTGCCGTGGGAGCACTTCTCCGACGCCTACAGGAATGTCATGCCCATGCCTTAGCCATTCTGCGACACTCCCAACAACAATATAAAGGCCAAGCCGACAAAAAACGGCAAAAGACGCCTCAGTTCCAGGCAGGAGATATGGTTTGGATTGATCGTCACCATTACCCCTCACTTCGACCTTCGCCCAAATTAGACACTAAGTATTTTGGACCCTTTCCTATCACCCACCAAATTAACCCTGTTACCTATCGTGTCACTCTGCCTGTGCACTTCCGGGTGCACCCGGTTTTCCACGTCTCTCTTCTAAAACCATATCATCCACCTTTATTTCCCTCTCCCACTCCACCTCCCCCCATCTGTAATGTCCCGACTCCCCCGAGTTCGAAGTACGAGCTATTTTAGACGCACAGCTTCGTCGTGGCATCCTCTACTATTTAATCGATTGGAAAGGATATGATGCCTCCAACCGTTCCTGGGAACCAGCATCTGCAGTACATGCACCTCGCTTGGTCCGCCTTTTTCATTTTTACCACCCATTCAAACCAGGGCCACCCCTTTTTCGGGGGGGGTCATGGGGGTATCAGGAATTGCCGCCACAGGTGGCTTAGGCGCCACGGCGGCGGGGAACCCAAGCAAAAGAAGCAGCAGAGGGAAGCCACGCCCCCTGAGAGTGGAGAACAGTGGCAAGGCACAGGCTCACGCACACGGGGGCAACGGCAGGAAGCCACGCCCCCAGGAAGTGCTGAACAGCACGGGGATGCAAGCCCCTGCTCTCACGTGCAGGGGCGGGGCCAAACAGAGCAACAACTTGCAAAACATACTGAGGCAGGGCAATTAGACACATTGCTCCACTCGGCGCGGCTACGTGCGTGTGGGGGCGGGGTTCCCACTACTTAAGGCCAGGTAGGGCACTCTCACACTGCTGGTGATCAGCAGTGCTGTGAGACTGGCCCCAAGCGTCTTGGTGGAGCAAAGAGAAGTTAAGTGGTGACCTTGTGATTCTTGATTGTGATTGCGTGGCTGTAAGGTGCGAGAACGTGGTGGTGTGTGTGTGTGTGTGCGTGTGTGAAGTACTGGTTGGTGACACAGAGGGAGATAAGTTGTGTGCACTTGAACATTACCCCTTGCCTTTCGTGGGACCCCCTGCCTTGTGTTCCCTGGGGCTACCCCTCTCCCCCCCGTTTCCTCGTGCCTGGGCCCCTTACCTTCCTCTCCTCACAGGACCACACAACCCCTTGTTCCACAGCACCGCGAGTGTGGGTGAGGGTGGTGGGTCTGCGTGGGTGCAGGTATGAGTGAGGTTGCGTGAAGGGGCTTCACACAGGGTATGTTGTCTCCGGATCCCCAATGATGATAAGGCCCGTAACCCATTAGGGAACTTTCGGCCACCTTATATCCTGAGGGGTAGTTTTCCTGCGTGGTGGAGCCCCAGTAAGGGTGGCCCTCAGAGGGGGTTGTGCATGTGTGGGCTAGGTTTGTGGAAATCCCCCTGTAAACTCCTACCCGTCCATAACACCTGGCCCAGTACCACTGTATGCTGACGTGCCCAACCCCCGCGAGTACCACTATGCCAAGCGCATCAGGGCAGCGCTGGCTCGTCACGTTGAGCGCCTGGCCCATCCCTGAGGCCCCTGTCACCTGAACCCTCCCAACCAGACCTGCACCATGACCGCAGCCACACCGATGCTGCTGTATCCCAGTACCTGCATGAAATAAAGCACTCAGACAGATTCAGGTGTACCACCGACAATTTATTGTGCTCCCCCATTCCTGTCCAGTACCCCGGTACACCCGTGTGCCCATCCCCCCTCCCACCCCTCTCAGTGGTGCCGGGTGCCCCCTCTCTTCCCCATCCCCTATGCTGCTCTGCCCCTGCCCTTTCCCCTGGTGCCCCTTGGCCGGCTCCTCCCCCGGCCAACCGGGATGACCGAGGCTACTGACCCCCCCTTGTCCGAGGTGGAGGAGGAGGTGCTATCAGTCTCCTGGGCCAGGAGGCCTGCCCCTACCCCCTATCCAACTCTCCATTTAAACCCCTGCCCCTCCCCGCACCGCCTGCTGCCATATCAGGGCCTGGCGGACCAGCTGCTGGCATCTCTGATGTGGGGGAACGGGTCCCCGGATCCGGCGGTCCCTGATGCTGTTGGGGTGGCGGGGGTTGCGGCGCTGGCAGGGCCTGTGGTGCAGCCAGTGGGGGTGGAGGGGACACATGTCTAGGCGCTGACACGGTACCCGGTGGGGTTGCTGCCATGATGAAGGCACTCAGGGCCCCTGCCTGCAGGAGGAGGGATGTGCCCTGCTTGAGTGAGCGGTCCAGTTTCCGTCCGTGGTCCACTGCCCGGTGGTCCTGCTTGTCCTAGTGGGCCTGGAGTGCTGCCAGTTGACGGTTCATGTCCCACCTCAGCAGCCGCCGGTCTTTCCTCATCTCCGCCACCAGTGCCCGGTTCCTCCCCTCCACCTGTTGTAGTACCCTCATGGCCCCCCTCCTCCAGCTGCTTTACAGCCACCAGCATCTCCTCCGTCTGGCGTGTGCTCGTTGCCACTAGCTCCTGCACAAGATCCTCCTTCCTCCTGCGCACCCGCGCTCGGTGCTCCCGCATCCCTCTGGGCTGGCGGTACTGGCGGCCCCCGGCCACAGCCCTCCCGTGCTCTGTGTGGCTCTGTGGAGCGATATAGGGGTCAGTTCATCATGTGGGGTGCCATTCCCCAGCCCCCCCTACCGTCTCCGTGCTCTGCGCACTCCTTCCCCCCGACATGGGCACCACCCGCCTCCTGTGCCGCTCCCTCTGCCCGTGCTCCATCCCTGCCTTTGGGGCTGTGGGGGACGGACGGCTCCCATCTCCTTCCACCGCCTTGACCTCCTCTCCCATTGGGGTCCATGCATGTGCCCTGCCCTGCCCTTACCTGGTCCCTCGGGGTCTGTTCCCTCCGAGGCTGGGCGGTTGCTGGGGCTGCTGTCTACCTGGTCTCTGGGTCGGCAGCCTGTGAGGGTCAGGGTAAACAGTCTCCTCCTCCCCCTCTACCTCCTCGGAGTCTGTTGGGGCATGTGCCCCCTCGTCGGAGGTAGGGCTGAGGGTGCGTCGGCCGCGTGTGCCCGAGGTCCCTGGCATCTCCTCCGTGGTGTCAGTGCCCCATGCTGAGGCTTGTTCGGGGATCTCCAGCTGCAAGGGTAGGCTCCTCCTCCGCAGGCCGCTCCTCCCGGGCGCCCCCTCCTACCGGGCGCCGGGCCACTATGGAGGCCTTGCAGTGCAGCACCCAGCTCAGCACATCCATGTAGGAGGAGGCACGTGTCGCCCGCCCAGAGTGCCGGTTGTTGTCCATGATGTCCTTGAACCCCATTTTCAGTTCTGTCATATCCGGCCTCCACCATCTCCACGGCTATCTGGGCGAACACCTGTTCATTCCTGGCGTTGACTGCCAGCTCGCCCTGCATCTCGGGTGTCACCCAGATGGCAATGAGGTCGTGGGTCTCCTGGATCCCCCACTGATCCCCCCTTTGGTACCGCCACCTGGGTGCCGGCCGCTCTGCTGCTTCTTCCTCCTCCGTGGCCGCTGCTGCCTGGCCCTGGCTCCAGCTCCCTCCGGCCTTGGCTTCCTCCAGGGCACGTGCCCTCTTGCTGGTCTGTTTGGGGGGACAATGGGGGCTGCTTGTTAGGCTTCTGGCGGCTGTGGTCCCTCCCTCCCGTGCCCTTCCTCTCCGCGGCTCCGACCCACCCGCTCCCACCTGCACCCCCTACCTTCTTCCGGGGTGGCCCCGTGTGCTGCTGGATGTCCCCTGCTGGGCCGGGTTCCCCCTTCTGCTGCTGCTGCACCTCCTCCTCGCCCTCTCGCTCCATCCTCCGCTCGGTTTCCTCCACCCTCCTCTCCATCGCCTGCTCCGCCACGTTTCCCTATTGCTGCCTGCCCTTTAAATATCTCTCCATGTGCCGCTTGTTGGTTGCCTAACAGCGACACTGCGTGCCGTCACCACGGCCTGTGGTCATTTCCTACCACCACAGCCGCGGTTTTCCCTTCAGACATTACTTTTCATTCACCCCTGCCGTGGTGAGCATTCACCACACTTCTCGACCTCCTCCCGCCCCGACCTCACGAAGTGTGGTTAGGTTCACCCCGACCCGCGTTTGACTGTGGTGAACATCTGGATGTGGGCCAACAGACGTGCAAGGCTCTTTCACCACCACCTGCGTTTGACTGAGGTTGACTGTGGTGAATACCACAGACGTAATGTCTGAAATCACCCATTATGTGCTATGTCCAAATACTTCACTTGTACTATGTCCAAAAACATATTACATCTGGGAGAGAGAAAGAGAGAGAATGCGCATGTAAAAAAAGATGGGGAAAGACCAATTGTATATATGCAGTTACACCACCATGTTGCAGGTGGCTGTAAAATATTTTCCTGGGATGTTTTTACTTACTGCTTTATAAGTTCTCTTTTGTCCAGCATGTTTTCTGATTTGTTCTCCATTGGGTCCTGTCTCCACATGCATGGAATAGATAATGTCAAAAAAATCCTCAACCACAGCTACCCGCCTTAAAGACAGCTTCTCATCTACACCTACTCCATCCTGAAAAAGAAGAAAAAAGATAAGGAGCACAGAATGAATAGATAAATTATTATCATCATGTAGCACATCCCCATTTAGAGACATCTGATTAGATAAAGACCATTGCATTAAGAGCTGAAGATCCCCCATTGCAGTGGGGATATGAATACTTAACAATTCAGTGAATGACAGGAACATAATAATACAACAAATATAGGATCATAAGTATCATTGAAAAGACTCCTTTTAAAAATTGGTTATTTGACCAAGCATTGATCTATGCATTGATTTATGCAATGACAGATTGCATAATCACTTATCATATTTTTTAAAAGTTTCATTTACATTTGTTTCTGCAGGTTCACAAACCGTATTTATAAAGCAATTCAATGAAAGGTTTTAATTCACAGGTAACTTGAAAGAGTCTGGCTATTAATTTAAAGTAAGTGTCATCAAAACCTGTCTCTTGGAAAACGATTTGCAATTTCATTTTATGAAAGTTCAACACATCCTGGACATTAGAAAGTGTTGTTTAAAGAAAGAAGCTTTTGTTTACTGGCACTGGTTGGGAACAAATAACAGCACAGTGGGGACCCACAACTAACCCCGTTTTCATAGGCAATGGAAGTTATGGATGCATAATCAATAGAACTCAATTGCCATCCTTCAGACAGGTCCAAGTTTATTCGAAACTAACTATGGGTGTTTTCAAAAAACATGCTAGCCCACATGGCTACCCAGGAGCCACAGATTAGATGCCCATCTGAAGGTGGAGTGGCCGGAGCGCCCACTCATGGCCATACACAGAGCACTACTGGAGAATCTAGAGTACTCCATGTAGGGCAGGACAAATGGATGCGTGGCAGTCGGTGGCAATGGAACCCTGCCCATATGAATGGCAGGAGCCAGCCACACCAGCAGATAGGTCTGCTGTGCATAGGCACTGTGGGCGGGGGAAGCAGCTTTTCCAAGTCACAAGAACTGTCCGGGAGCGCTGGGGACGGAGAGGTACCTGCCTATGTGGCTGCAGTAGCCACACTGAGAGCCACCCATTAGAATTGCGCCCCACACACTCCACCAGTGGGTGCTCTGCAGCAGTGTCACGCTGTGGCCACAGACACCCCGCATTGTCTTGCTCGTTTAAAAACACCCTATGAACAGGATTAAGCTGTAAATTTAAGCATCTCCAAATTTCTCCACATACAGTTGTCATTGAGCCTCAGCCCTAAAAATGATTTTCGAGCAGGAGGAGTTTTGTCACACAACATAAGCACATTTAAGTCAGATGAGACCAACTAATTTGTTTTTGCTTTTAGGGCTCCAAAAGTAAGAGTGCCACCATCATCTCAAAACTTTGCAGCTATCATTAATCATCATTACCATCTTATTAGCAGCCAGTACTAAGTGTTTGTTAATGCTTTCATACACTCTTGTTATAGTGCCAATATTTTCTCATGCCGTTTTCCAAGCACTTAGAAGTTGACAGTGGATGTTTTTACACAGACACGCCCCTCCCCCTCCCCACCCCCTGCTCGGTGTTCTAGCGGGTGTTGGGGGGGCATCCATGTAAACAGCTGGCGGGGGGGATGGGTGTGCACCAGGTGTGCACCCGTGTAAACACCACGAGTGGTGGGTGTTTGTCCGTTCGCACTCCTGACTCACACCCATCACCCACCCATCTACACCCACGGGGCCCTATGGAAGACTGGAGGAGGCCCCGTGGCAGTAGATGAGTGAAAGTGGGTGGGTTTACGCAGACACCCACCCGCCCACTGTGGCCAAATACCCATCCCCCCACCCACTTCTGTCCATGTAAAAATGGCCAGTGTTGACTGACAGATAAAGACCAAAATGTTTATTTCTAATGAGTATTGTATCAGAAAACTTTCTAACTGGATATTGTCACATGCACATGAAATGAGGCTACAGACACAAAGATTGGATTAAAAATGACCACAACTCTTTATTAACCAAGACGTGGCAGTCTGGAGAGGAAGGGCGGAAGGGTAAACAATTTAATATAATCAGAACCATACCTCTTCCACCAACATGTCCAGTCCCTCAACTCTCTAAGCCCAACTGGAGAAACCAGTCCATTTTCCAGAACCCAGACCCTTCCTGCCATTGGGGGTCCTGAGAAAGGAGTGACTAATTCCAAACAGAGATACTAGTCAATTTGCCAGAACCCAGACCCCCACCACCACCCCACCATTGGGAGTCCAGAGGAGGGAGCGACAGTTCCTGCACTGACAAGAGACAGCATGTATCCTGAAACCCCGCCACCCTCCAGAGTTGGGTGAGGCCATGGGTCACTTATCCCCTGACTCCCTGGCCAGTGGGTGAACCATGACCCAGTATCACCCATTCGCTTATCCGCGATGCCCAAAATTGCCACCTAAAGGCTGCAATTATGCCTTCACACACCCTGTGGGAAGGCATAATTGGACTAAACCATTTTTTGTTTAGACTTGGTCCAAGTCTACTAAGAGTTTGGGGGGTGGGGTGGAATTGGGTAGTCTGTGATCAGTCAATAAACCGGTCAGCCTGAGTTGTCATGTTTCATGGGTGTCTTTAGATGGACACCTGCTCCGCTCCTGCTCTCCCTCACCCTAAAGTGACCTATCTGTGTAAAGGTGGGCCACCCTGGGGTGAGGCAGAACAGGAGTGGAGCAGGCACTTCCCACTCCGGGCCAGCTGTTTGTTGAGCTTTATGGTGTGTGGGAGGGGGTGCTGCATGGGCAGACTGTAGGCCACGGTGATGGCCACCTCCATTTAAACCCACCAAAGCTGTAGCAGATGGTCCATCTAAAAAAACACCCAATGCTTGAGAAGAGCATTTCAGATAACCTAAATTCTTCACCAACTTATCTGGTGTTTTTCTTTCCAAGGGACCATTATTGTACAATCCTACTTTGAAAACTGAACTAAAAAATGCATTGCCATCAAGGTCTATACTTATGTCAAAACTATTTAGGTTACAAATCAAAACACTTGTTTTCTTCAACTTGCCAGCCCTGCAAATTCTTCCTAGGCTCTCAGAATCAATCTGGGTTCTCTTTCTCACATATCACCCATAATTGAGGCCACTTTTAGACGAGACAAATTTGCGCATGATTGGTGGAAAATGCACGTGTTTTAATACTCGTTTAAACAACTAAACCGTTTTAAATGTGCATTTGCCATGATCGTGTAAAAGCCAAAACCGTTTTGAATGTGGTTTTTAAATAATGAGGATTTTTTTTAAACCGGTTTTGAGCCCCTTTGATGATCGGGTGATGCCAAAACCGGTTTTAAAAAATGTGCATTATTTTAAAAACACATTCAAAATGGTTTGGGCTTTTACACGATCATGGCAAATGCGCATTTAAAACGGTTTAGGTGTTTAAACGAGAATTAAAACACGTGAATTTTTCACCAATCATGCACAAATTTGTCTCGTCTAAAAGCAGCCATAGTTTATACATGCCAAATTAAGCATTCACATCTGTACAGCCCATAATATTATTGTATTATTTATTTATTTATTATTGGATATTAACTGTCGCCATAATCCAGACAGCCCATATTGTGTTCACTAGGCTGATATAAACTTCATGAAAAATTCTGTTAGTGATGAACAAAAAACAGACTCTACTTCAATCTCTTACCTGTGCTGTCTCTATAGGGCTAACAAATGTAAAAAACATTTTAAAAATAACTTGTCTAGCTTTAGTGTTTGTTCACTAAAGTGAACAAATATAACTCAGAATGTAGAAATGAATAGGATCTCCTATGAAAGGAAGTACCATCTTAAATACAGTTACTTTTCATAACAGCAATACACTTTGAGACAATTCTTTAACATGAAAGCTATGAGAACAGGTGTGTATTCACATTTCCTTGCTGGAGAACAATAGTACAATCTGCCGTTTTAAGATCCTGGAGAGGAAATGAGCCTGCTAAAATATCCTCATTCTTCAGTCATGAGTATCACATTCAACCTTACAGCGTTTGAAAACTATTCCTATAAAACAAAACATATAGCAGACATAAATAAAAGAAAACAGTAAAAGTCTGACTGGTTCCTCCATAAAAAAGAAGAAACAAAAACGTCTGGAGCCCTACACTACAGAAAAAGTAAGTAAAGCAACAACCTACCCCCGCCCCCTCTGCCCACCCCTAACTTGGCCCCTCTGCCCCCAGCTCTGCTTCCCCGGAACCGCTGGCTGCCTCCCCGACCCCTGCCCACCTGGCCCATCGCCCACCACAGCCTACCCTTGGAGGATGGACAGGGGTCTTGGGGAGGCAGAGCCAGGGGCAGTTGGATTTAGGCACACATTGTTTGGGCTTGAATCAAGATCTGAACAAAACAAACCTAAATCCGAACAAAATCCTGTTTGGTTTATAACTGAATCTGGATTGTGATCAAAATTCCCATCCCTAGTAAGTACTATCTCAAACAGATGAAACAAATACCAGTGGTGAATAACGTATTCAATTATTTCACCCATTTCAAATCAGGTCCAGCAAAGCAGATACAAACTACTATTCAGATATTTGCTTCATTCAGATATTTGTTTGGGGTTTCTGAATTGGTTTTCTCAGAGTTTTGTGTTTTTTTCCTTCACTTCAGTAATTTTGATTTGGATATCTGGTCAAATATCCAAATATTGAAATCAAAATGCATGGGGAAAATGGAAAAGTTGGACTATCCAAAACAAAATATCCAGTGATACAGATTTTGTTTGGGGTGTGGATATTTATTTAGATGGCTATCAGAAAATCTGTATCATATCCACAAACACAAAAACACTTCTTCATTTCATCTCTTAATCAAATTCTCCACTGGCTTCACGTTTCCAGGCACAATTCAAAAGTGTTGATATTGACCTATAAGCCCCAAAAAACTATATATCAGAAAGACAACTCCTCCCCTATGCTCCATCACCATTCTTAAGGTCAACTGAGAACAACCTCTTGTTGATTCCATCAGTGGGGCAAGATCTTATGGCAAGAGCACCTAGAGAACTGTTCTGGGTGGCTGCTCCACAACTCTGAAACTCCTTTCCCTTGGCAAAGCCTGAGTGTTTTCCAGACCCAGACGAGTAGTAAATACTGGCCAAAGAAACAGAGTATCTTTGAAACTCCAAGCCCGTAGCTTGGGCTTCATCTTCGACACGCACCTCTCTTTTAAACCTTACATTGACTCTGTGGCCAAATCCTGCCGATTCGCCATCCATAACATTGCTCGGATCTGCCCCTTTCTCTCT
>QEPC01001916.1:3518420-3541646 GCA_003113815.1 Sphenodon punctatus | reverse complement strand
GGGGGGATAGAGAGGAGGCAAACTCAGTGGGGGTAAAGGCCTGCATATTGCGGAAGGGGCGCAGAGAGGGGGAAGAGGAGGGGGGTTGGTGGGAGAGGCTGAAGGAGGCGAGGAAGTGATCAGAATTAGGGCAGGGGTCAAAGGAGAGGTCAGCAAGAGAACAATTTCGTGAGAAGATGAGGTCGAGGGAGTGGCCGTCAGTATGGGTGGGAGAGTCGGTCCAGAGTTGGAGGTCGAAGGAGGAGGTCAGAGAGAGAAAGCGGGAGATAGAGGGCGTGGAAGGTGTGTCGACGTGAATGTTGAAATCACCAAGAATGAGAGTGGGGATGTCATCGTAGAGGAAGAAGGTGAGCCAGGATTCAAAGTCTGGGAGGAAAGGGGAGAGGGAACCTGGGGGGCGGTAGACGACAGCAACATGAAGGTTTAGAGGGGAGTATAAGCGCACAGAGTGGGCCTCAAAGGAAGGGAAGGAGAGGGAGAGAGGAGGGGAAAGGGTTTTGAATTGGCAGTGCTTGGCAAGGAGGAAACCCACGCCACCTCCCTGGCCCTCAGGGCAGGGATGGTGAGAGAAGGAAAGGCCCCCGGAGCATAAAGTGGCCGGGGTAACAGAGTTGGAGGATGAGATCCAGGTTTCTGTAAGAGCAAGGAGTTGAAAGGGGCGAGAGAGGAAGAGGTCATGGATGAAGGAGGCTTTAGCCACAGAAGAGTGGCAGTTCCAGAGGGAGCAGGAGAGAGGTAATTGGTGTTGGGGAAGGCATGGGATGCTGATGAGATTGGGGGATGGGGAGTGGCCGGGTTTGCAGGGTTTGGGTTGCGCACTGGACTCATACTGGCCACAATGTGCTGCGGAGTGCCTGGGTGTGGAAGGTTTGGGTGAGGGGAGGTGGGGGTGGGCCTACAGGGAATGGGCAAGGAGGGATGAGGGTGGGGAAGGGGGATGGGCATGGGTGAGAATAAGGGGTAGGTTGGCTGGAGAAAGGCCACTGGAGGCAGGAGAGGGAGAAGGAGAGGGGCCATGAGAAGGGGGAGAAGGAGGGGGGAGATAGAGGGCGAGGAGGCGAGGGAGGTATGGGAGGCATCATAGGTGGTAACAGTCGGGGCATCAGAGGGAAACCAGGCCTGAGGGTGTCATGGGAGCGAGTGTGTGATGTCCGGCGGCGATAGTCGGAGGCGGCTGTGTGGCGTGGGCGTCCTCAGGGGGGTGGCTCCTCGCTGTCCTCGCACCGGCCTCACAACGACCACAAAATGGCCAGAGCATGTTGTACATTACAGATAATCGCGCGCTGGTAGGAAGGAATGCAGATGGCCACCCTTTTTCAGACAGATGAAATGCAACTAGAGCACACCAAGTGCAACTTAACACTGCCCCTTTTCAAACGGGCCATTGTGCATGGGGGGATGGGTGGGTGGTGAGTGGAGGTGTGTTCCCATGGACACACACCCACCTCCACCCATCTCCACGCATGGAGCATCCGGCATTGGCGCCCGTTGCTCCATGCATGGGCAGTGGGTGGAGCGCTGAAGTGCACACGCACCCCCACCCACCGGCTGCGACATTCAAATGGACACCCACCCAGCTGCCATGACTTTCACATGAGTGCCCTCCTCCCCCATGGGGGGGGGGGCATCTGTGTAAAAAGGACCACTGAAACAAAGTTTTAAATTATGACAATGTATTGCTCCAAAGCATTGCCACCAAAGTTTATAGATTGACAGAGATGTACGCTTCCAAAGCAAGTTTATTAAATAGTGTACAATTTATATCAAGACTCAAATGTTCTTTCTGATTGAATGCCATGGCTCTGGGTCAACAGAGTGTATTAACAGAATTAAATCAAATTCAATTACTTTAAAACAACCCTAACTAAATTACTGAAAAATTGGGAAACAATGGGTTTGTTGAGAAGACTGCAAATGGAACAGAGATTCCTAACCTATAAATCCCTTGTTGAAATTCCGACTAGGCCTCTTGTGCCTGCAAATTGTTACAGTCCAACATGTGCTGTAGGGAGCAATCCTGTAGTGGCAGGAGACTGATCCAGATGACCTAGTCTTCTTCATCTGTGATTTCCCAACAGCTGTAAAATGACATACTGGAAACAGGTTCATTGTCTCAGTGCTGTTCCCAGTGGACTACTGTCTCTTTCCCCCAAACCACTGCCATAGCAAACTATTAATTGGTACTCATGCTAGCTGTCGCAAAAAACCAAAGGCCAAAGCATCAGATCAGACCCTCCAGTTTGGATCAAGATGCAGCTGATGCCAGAGGCAGGCAAGGAGCCTTAATGACTCTGTGACTAGGGTTGTCACCTCTCCCAGGGAAGAAAACCAGACAGTGTAATTTTCATGAATCCCCCTGCTTTGATACAAGTATGCAAATTTTTTAAAATGTTTAAGGAATAAATAAATAATAATAATAATAATGATATAGGCAGGAGGCAGATGCAGGACAGATGGGGTGGGGACTGGGTACAGAGGCATGGCTTTGGAAGGACAGAAGAGTAGCCTCAGAGCCTATGCACAGAGGAGCCCCAGGGCAAGGAGACTCACCCTGCTCCCTTACAAGGACTTGAGGTGCTGGATCTCATGCATCTCTAGCTCCCTGCAGCTCCTGCCTTATTAGCTCCTGTGTGAGTCCCACTAGCTCTTGGGCCTCTAGAGGCTACTTCTTCTCTCCTCTCTCCCTCTGTGGGACCCAAGGCTGAAGCTGCAATGGATTAAAGGAGGAACCCAGCTAGGCAATTCAATTATTACCACATGAGCCAGGAATTCCCCCTACTGTCGATATCAGCTTCACTTCCTTTCCCATCCCCTCTCACACTGCAGGCAAAGCAGGAGCTATTTTGCCCCTTGTAAAACTTAGGCTGCTTTTATACGAGGCGCTGAAAAGCGCCTCCTGAGTCCCACGTTGAAAGAAAAGCCACACGGGGAGTGTTTACATGCTCCCCGCGCTGCCGGAAGTGACATACTCCCCGTTGTCGGCAGCGACAACGGGAAGCACGTCACTTCCAACAGCGCGGGGAGCACGTAAACACTCCCTGCATGTTTTCTCTCAACGCGGGACTCAGGAGGCGCTTTTCAGCGCCTTGTATAAAAGTGGTCTTAGAGCACGTGCAATCATTTGTAGCCAGCAACAATGATAAATGGTCATGTTGGCAAACAGGAGTCACTAGCAAAGAGTGACACTCCGCATCTTGCCTACATTATTGATATACCCCTAGTCAGACAGCACTGGAACAGACTGAATAGACATGGAACTAAATTCAGTCCTAGTAAGTTCCCCAGAAGAAGGTTGGGACACATTGGCAGAGCACTATGAAAAAGCTTTTACTATACCCTCCAATATTTGACAGAGAGAAATGGGTATATTTCATGCCATCCCTAGTTTGCATAAATTTGAATCTGTTTATAAAAATTTGTAGTAGACCACTGACTAACTTTGGGGCAAAGGTAGAAAAAAAATTAGGTTTATGTGAGAGGATCTGTGTCCACATATGTTTATATCTGCAGGATTGATGGTTCAAGTTACAGCTCAGCTTATTAAAATGTCAACATTCTGAAATGGGTGCAATGACTTTAGATCTAAAGATTTATTTTAAAGTCACTCAGAGGATACTAGACTGAAGCAGTGAGGTCCCTTTCAGCATGATAAAGAATCATCTCTCACAAACACACTCAAAATACTCCTACCTTTTTTATGTTTTCATCTTGATCCCATGCACACAGCTCCCTCCTACCTGGGGGTTACTTTTCATTGTTATTTGATACCAGTGCTTATCCCAAACTTATTAAAGTGAGAAAAGGTGCCCCACCTCTGCCTCCCAGCAATTAATAAACGATAGGCAAGGCTCTTTCTCCTCCTCTATTAATGAGGTGTTAATTATCCCCTTTGTCTGCTAAACCCAGTACAAGCCTTACACTGCTGAGAGCCTGGTACAAGATAACAAAAAAAACAGCCATGGGTGCATATTTAAAAAAATCCACCCAGATGGGGTTGAGTGGATCAAAAAGTGGTCACGTTCTGGAAAATCCAGATGCTGTGGTAACCCTAACACTACCCCCACCCCCCAGTGCTGGGACCACTGGCTCATCTGAGTCCACATGCTGCTGACACCTCTGTTCCTGCCTGGAACCTATGAAATCATGACTTCCGGGGGAAGGGTGTGGGGAGTGTAAGTGGCAACGCCAGCAGCGTATCGAAAATACAGGACAAAAACGCTTAAATAAAGGACAATGGACAAACCCTTAAAAAAACAGGGCTGTCCTGTATAAAACAGGACTATGAAATAGACAACAAAATAAAATACTATACTAGAATACAAAATAGAGATAAAGAAAAACCAGTGCATTTCAAGAATGATATTCTTCCTCAGGGAATTAAAATATTCCCTGAGGGAAAAATATTCCCTCAGAGAAAAATAAAATATATACAATGAACAGAATAGTCACAGACATGTAACATAAATATAGAACTAATATGCCACACAGAGGAATATTACCTTTATATAATCATAATGTAAGACCAATAATAAATGCCAATAGTGTCTTTAGGCAATGAGTCCTTCTAAACAAGGACTCTAAGGTTCCAACTTGGTTATAAACCAAAAGGTGCCACCTCTACTTTCATGTTTTAAAACAGGTCTATGAGCAAACCTCCAAACATTCAGAATGAACCCAAACTTATGCCAGCCTTGTTATACCAGTGCAGATTACAAAGGCTGTCTTCCTTAGTGAGGGGACAGTTGGTTATTCATGCCATTTACTTCTGTCTTTCGTTGCCTCTCCTCTCTAGTCTGCACTGCACAGTCCATTTCACTTAAAGAAGCCAATCCCTGCCAGCAGAATCAAGATTTATGCTCAGTCCTGACCAGCATGATTGTTAGGGATGGGCGAACGCGGTTCAGAAGTTCAGAGTTCGGACCAAACTCGACCAGTTCGGTTGACCGAACCGAACTTCCGAACCGAACTCGATTTTCGAACCGAACCGAACTCGGCTCTGTTCACCCATCCCTAAAAGATAATATTTCATTTAGTTCAATGAATTGAACTAAATAGTTTGAATTTCCAAACTTTGTTCAGGAGTTCGGACCAAACTCGAATAGTTCGGTCGACTGAACCGAACTTCCGAACCAAACCTAATTTCTGAACCAAATTTCCGAACTCGGTTCTGTTCGCCCATCCCTAATGATTGTTAAGAGTCCAATATCTGAAAGTGGAGAGCATCTGGCCAGCACCATTCATAGAAACCTACTTCTCCCAGCCTGACATCACTGCCAAGTGCCTCCTTCTCTGGCCAGTTGTAGCATTCACCCTCTGTATTGGGATCGAGCTAGGAGCTACAGTCCCCTAGCCAAACTCTAACTTTCATCTCGGGACCCGATCCTGCTCCTCTCAGCCCAATGTCAGATTTGTCCACTGCTTCTCTCCAGCATTTGCATTCAACCCAGGATGGGGGGGTCCCGAGATGAAAGCTGCAGCCGGCCGGAGAAGGAGGCGCTCGGCAGGGGTGTCAGGCTAGGAGCTAAGTGAGAGCTCCCCTTATAAAGCTGGGGTCATAAATATTTTATTGTAATAGCCATAGGCCAACACAATATAATAAACAAATACATAATAAGCAAAATAAGACCCACACCTTTGTCAGTCTTTTTTGTCAGTCAAATTACCAGAAACAGATTGAGTAGAAGTAAGCAATAGCTTCCTAAGTTTAATTACGGCTGCACAGAATTTAGCCACTGTTGTAGAAACCTCCCAATCCACATCTTGCAGGAGATTCATCACAGCCTCCCTTTGCAAACACACCTTCATCTTCGTAATAATAGGATCCAAAAATTGGACACGCAAATTAAAATACAATTGAGAATTTAAAAAATGCAAGGCTCAATGATTTAACACTGCCCGCAAACAGAAGGGACAGAACCTTTGATTGTGGGGTACTTTTGCATACCTCCCCTCGATCTCTGCCAAAGGCATTACATCAAATCTTGGCACGGTGAAAGCTACCCTTTGGTTCCAAACAGGGAGAGATGCGAAATAAGAAGCTCCACGTGCAGACAAGGGGAATGACTCATATAATAGCGTGATCTTTCGGGAGGAAATCGCCTCATGTAAGCTTTGCAGTTCCTGATCTTTAATGCATTCCTTGATAGAGCTCAGGGCTTTTGAAAATCCTAAAAATAGAATGTATGTCTTCGAGAACCCTAATCCAGCCAAAATTTGTTCTATACTTTCCTCCCCTGGATCTGCTGAAGAAGAGGAAAGCATAGCATGCGTCAAGCATCCTTGGAGCCAAACTGGAGTGCTTTTTGCCTAATCCTCTTCTTGGAGACAACATCTTGAAATGGCAGGTCACAGTGTGCAAGCAAATGCATTTTGTAAAAGCATTATAACTTTTGTATTATTCAAAAAAGGGTAAGATGGTAATCCCTGCACTTAAGGTATATAGAGCCAAAGCTGTTGTATTGGGGTCTTTTGCTGCTGAGTAATTTGGAAAACCAGCAGAACAAATTTCTCAGAGCTTTACTCCATGTTCCAAGGAGTACCCCAGCACAATTGCTGAGAGCAGAGACGGGTGCCCACCCGGTAGCATCACTTGAAAAGCTTGCTATCTTTCTAAAGATGATTAACAACCAGGTTGATGATCAACCTTATCAGGTTCGCTTAATTGGCGGGATCCCGGCAGAGAGGAACAGGATCGGAGTCCCGATATGAAAGTTGCAACCAGCTGGAGAAAGCAGCACTTGGCAGCAGTGTCAGGCTGGGAGGAGGAGAGGAGTTCCTGCAAGAGGAGAGAGTGGTGGTGCAGCTGCCTTATCACTCTGTGGCAGACTCGATGGTGCTAGTGGACTTGAATGCAGGCGAGGCTGCAGGAAAACCTAAGAAATGGGAGGTGGAGGCATGGGCACACATTACCATGCACTAGTCCATATGGTGGGCCCGGGATGTCCTCGGACAACGCCATGAGTGGGGAGTGTGCAAGTGGGTGAAGGCTGTAGGGAGCATCTGGCAAACAGCTAATAGACGAGCAGGCGAACACTCACCCGTTGAGTGCTAATGCAGTCTATTGTCTCATCTGAAAACACCCCATGTTGTTTAGGGATGAGCAAACGCGGTTCGGAAGTTCGGAGTTCGGCCTGAACTCGGCCTGTTCGGACAACCAAACCCGAATCCGAACATGAACTGACCGAACCGAACTAGATCCGAATGTCGAAATGACCGAACAGTTCGGTCAGTTCGAATTGCATTCGGGTGGCAAAAACGTGTCACTGGAAGGCAAAACGTGACAGGGAGGGGGAGTCAGCTGAGGAGCAGACTTCCAGGCACCAGGGGCAGAGAGGCTTGGAGTAGCAGCCAGCCTGCCCAATCACCATCCCTTTTCGTCTCAGACCACTGGCTTCACAGTCTGCGATTGGCCATGGGCTAGGCTGCACGGAGCCAATGGGGCTTGCGGTGAGGCGGGCGCAGCAAGAAATAAAACTGATTGCCTCCCCCCTTCCCAACACCTTCTGAGCTAGTCATTGTTCCTGAACAGCAGGCATTTCAGAAGGCTCCCTCTCTCCCAGCAGTTTTGTTCTCCTCAATCCATTGCAATCCTCCTCCTATTTTACCTATCCAACACATCTACCTCCATATTATCATTAATTTAGATTATATTAGATAGATTTAGGTGTTATTTTTTGTTTTTACCCCTCCCTGTGTTCCCTGTGTTCTATCGTCCTTCCTCCCTCCCCCCTCCATTGAATCCTTTCCCTCTCCCTCTTATTCCATCCCTGATTCCCTTCCCCTGTTTTAAGTTTTGGATTTATTTAGAGTAGGATTATTATTAGATTGATTTTCATTTCAGTTTTGTACCACTCCCTGTGTTCTTTGCATTTCCCCCTGTGTAATATTGTATAGATAGATAGATAGTATTAGATAGATACTTACTAGATAGCTATACATAGTAGTTAGTTTAGTTATAGAGATAGACAGAGATACAGTGTGTTTGTAGGACAAGGCCTTTGTAGTTAATTATTAGGCTATTCCATTTAGTTCATTAGGTTTTAGAATAGTTAATAGCAGTTTAGATAGATAGATAGATAGATAGATAGATAGATAGATAGATAGATAGAGCCACTCCAGTCCCATGACCCACCGTCAGGGTTCTGGGGCCAAGTTACAGGCAGGGAGGACTGTGGCCAATATGTATCTAGAAGCTGCCACTCTAGCCCCAGGACCCACCATCATGGTCTGGGGCTATCATTCCTCACACAAAGGTGTGTCTTTCCACCGCATCAAGAAACAGCCACTCCAGTCCCAGGACCTGCCATCAGGCAGGGAGGGCTGTGGCCAATATGTATCTAGAAGCTGCCACTCTAGCCCCAGTACCCACCGTCATGGGTCTGGGGCCACCATTTCTTGCACATAGAGCCTTTTTCCGAACACCCGAACCGAACACGACCGAACCGAACGGCCAAACCCGAACGCGGTAAGACCGAACAGCCAAACTGAACAGGCGGACCGAACCGGACCAAACCGAACGGCCGAACCCAAACCGCGATCTGTTCGCCCATCCCTAATGTTGTTCACTCATGTTACTCTTTCATATTTCTTCCCCACATTACATCCCACATTTAACCATGCCTACACGAAGCAAGATGCTTTCGTTCAAACCTCTTTCTCAAATTTGCCGTATTTGACCGCAATTTGTCTAAAATGCATTATGCTGTTTTTCATCATCATCATCATCATAATAAAGTGAGGTTCGAGAGGAATTGTTTTCTAAAAGAGTGCTGTGCTCCTGTTGAACCATATACAGGGGAGTAAATTGCAGTGACCCATTATAAGAAAGAAAGTGGTTGTTTAGGATGGATTTTATGACTCCCAGCTACTCAAAATCTGGTAAAACATTCACATCATCAAAATCTGGAGACTGGAGTATCTCCTAAAACATCAAACTATTCTAAACAATGGCTAAATATATGTAAGCATCATTTTGTTTCAGGGTTTTCATTTAGTAGTTGTTCCTTTTTCTAAAAATATTCCTCTATAGGACAAAAAAAGTACACAATGCCATATCCCAGAAAGTGTCAGTCAAACACCCAGAGCTCTCTTGTTCTTAAACAATGCAAATTAAATGACCACACAAACAACAATAAAGGAATCCTAGCACTTTGGTACTGCTTAAGGAATCAGGTGTGTTAAAGAACAGTCTGAATAATCTAGAACTCACAAAAGGAAAGGAAAGGAAAGGAAAAGGAAAGCTTGCATTCTGTTCTTAATTATATTTTTGCAAAGCCTCGTGCACTTTTCTCTGTATATTCATAGGTTTACTAACGCCTGGTATCTCGCTGGGTGCAGTCACACAAGACACCTACTACACTTTGGGCAGCCTTACCACACAATGCAATGCATCATGTGGCCAGTAGCCACCAGATGTTCTCTCCACCGTGGGGCATGGAGAGACGCTAGCTGCTACACACTGAGTCCTTAGGAAAAGGCCACGGACGTAGCACGTAGCAGCCTTACCCAGAACGGAGTAAGGTTGCCCAAGACATGGTAGCTGTGTACCCGGTTGCTGTCTGCCCAGCTGTGCAGTGAGATCTGCTGCAGGGCTTTGAGCAGCAGCCACTAGCTCCGGTGCCACTCAGCTACGTTATGGCCCAGGGTGGGATAGTGGTCGAGCCGTGGAAGGCAGGGAGCCAGGGCAGGGGCACGTGCCCACTCAAGTGGCCAGTGTCTCGGTTTGCCCCGCCTCGTGGCGGGAGGTCCTACAGCGGCCCTGCTCCCCATACCGGCCCCACAGTGTGGCAGCTGCGCTTGCCCACCATAGGGCCACATGTGGAATCCGGCCCTCTGCAAGCTTGTGTGGCTGCGCCCATAGCTTACTATTTTTAAGACGTAGTAGATAAAAACAACTCAGAGACTTGGAAAAAATAGGATCTCTGAGCAACTGATATTAACCATTATACTATCAGCTACAATTATACTGAACATTGCAAGGGTCATTATAATCCTTAAGACTGTCTGCACTCTAGCAAAGTACTGTGTTAACAGTCTTCCCTCTTAAAAAGAGCCATACTTGCTCATTTTAGTCTATTCATATCGTTTTCTGGTTTTTAAAGTGTTCGCTAGAACACAGAACAGGACAAAATTTAAACTTAAAATTTAAAGGAAAGACAAAAAGGTTAGAAAATGAGGTAAATACAGTATAAGGACTTACAGGTTCACTGGATTTCTTCCTTGCCACTTTTAATTACAATGTAGTAAATCTACTCTGCCCCCCCAGTACTGTAGCAGTGTTTTTCCATCCCGCTTGTGCATTTGTTGTATTTCAAGATATTGAAATATTCAAGATATTGAAATATATCACACATATTTGTATCAAGTCATACTAGCTGTAGTAGCATTAGCAATATGAATGCTCTATTCATTATTACCAAGTGAAGATATTGAGTAACGATTACTATAGCTATTGTTGTTACTTTTCTCGTTACTACGCTGTGTACCATGTGCAGGTCAGCAACTGGATAGAGTGTTCAACCCCAGACATGGTTGCACCTCACTGTTGATAGATCATAATGCGCTTTGAGATGAAAGGTGCTATACAACCATAGATAGAGATAGAAACAAACCTATGAAGTCACCTGCAACCCCCTCCCCCTCACCGGTAGTGTGTATATTGTTTGCACTTTGTCCAGCCTCATGAGCAGGGACCTGTGTTCACTGCATTTTCCCCATTGCTGCGAATGGAGAAAACATAGTGAACATGGGTCCCTACTCATGACTTATGCAGCAAAGCATCTATGACTTTCCTAGGAGGCTGTTCCACAACCTGTAATAGCTATAAATGTAAACTCTCAGACGGCCTGCAGCATAGGATTTGAAGACTGCTGCGTTGCTTGCCCTTACCATTGTTAACTTTGGAAACACACCAACACCTTCTACTTCACACAATAATATGGGCTCCAACAACTGAAAAATAGGTACACTTCATGTCACCTGTAATTGACATAAATTTGCATGTGTTTATGAAAATTTGTAATAGACCACTCACTGACTAGATTTGGGTCTGAGGTAGAAAAAAGAATGTCTGTGTGAGAGGCTCTGTGTAGACTTAGGTTTGTACAGGTAGGACTATGGTTCAAGTTACAATCTAGCCTATTAAAAAGTCAAAACTCTCAAATGCACACAAATGCTTTGACTTTAGCTTTAAAGTTTTAGTTTTAAAGACACTCAGACGATCACAGATGGAAGCAGTGACGGTCCCATTCAGCATGCTAAATCTCTCACAAAAATATACTCGCACCCCTCCTACCTTTTTTACTTTTCATCTTGATCCAAGACACATAGCTCCCTCCAGCCTGGCTATTACTTTCTTTTGTTCTTTGACATAGTGCTTATCCCAAGTTTGCTAAAAATGAGAAAAGGGGCCAATTCTCCCCCTCCAGCAAAAAAAAACAGCAGCAATCAGGGCTGTTAACATAGGCAGCTCTTTCTCTGGGCAGCTCTTTCTCTGGGCGCTGGGCATTTGTCGCCGCACCTCCCAATGAGACACAGAGACCAAAAGCTGGTTTAAATCAGGCCGCACTCTTTATTCAACCAATTATCAAAGACGGTGAGTGATTGCACAAGCAATATGGGTCCAGTATGCCAGCTACTTAATTCTTATTAACTCGTGACTGGCCGGGTTGTGCCTTCCCGTGCCAGCTCCATCACAAACAAGGCTCCCCTTCGACAGCACCCTGGCTCTGGCCAAAAGGGGGAGCGTCCCAACTGTGGGCTTGAGTAAGGAGGTGAGTACCCGCTAAGTTCCATTCTGTCTCCATTATTATTTAAATGTGCATATGCAGCCCTTGCGGGAGGTCGTGAGAGGGTTCGGGGTGCGTTGTCACCAGTATGCTGATGATACTCAGCTGTACCTCTCTTTTTTAACAGACCCAGACCCTGCCGTCTCGGTGCTATCCCAGTGTCTGGAGGCCATGGCGGAATGGATGCAGCAGAGTAGACTGAAGCTCAACCCCGGTAAGACGGAGGTGATGTTGGTGGGGAGAGCGAGGGAGGTGTTGGCCTCCCTGATTGAGGGGGTTCGCCCTCCCATAGCTGAACAGGTCCAGAGTCTGGGGGTGGTGCTGGACGCGGACCTCTGCCTGCAGCGGCAGGTGGAGGCAGTCGCAAAGGCTGCCTTTTGCCAGTTGCATCTGGGGCGGAGGCTGTGTCCGTTCGTCTCCGGTCCGGACCTGGCCTCCCTCATCCATGCCTTCATCACCTCGAGGCTGGACTACTGCAACACGCTCTACGTGGGGCTTCCCCTGTGCCTGGTTCGGAGGCTGCAGCTAGTGCAGAACGCGGCGGCCTTCTCCTCTTGGGGACGTGTCATCAGGAGCACATAACACCTGTGCTTCGGGCTCTGCACTGGTTGCCGATAGCGTGCCGAGCCAGGTTCAAGGTGTTGGTATTGATTTATAAAGCCCTTCATGGTCTTGGCCCCTCATACCTCAGGGACCGCCTCACCCTCCGCGCCCCGGAGCGGACCCTTCGGTCTGCCAGGGGTGCCTTCTTGGAGGTCCCCCGTGTTAAGTGGGGGGCCACAATGGAGAGGGCATTCTCAGCGGCCGGGCTGGGCCGCGTCTCTGGAACTCCCTACCGGAGGAAGCTCGTCTGGCCCCAAGCCTTTTGTTATTTCGACGACAATGCAAAACCTGGCTGTTCGCCCAGGCCTTTGGGGGGAGGGGGGGAGGGTTTAGTGGATTTTTATCTCCCCTGCCCTATTGATTTTTTGTATCCCGGGCCCTGTTCTTAATATTCTTAATATTTTTAATATTTGAGATGTATTTTTATATGTTTTAAACTGTTTTATATTGATTTTATTGTTGGAAGCTGCCCTGAGCTGTGTTCAGGAGGGACGGGGTATAAATTAAATTAATTAATTAATTAATTAATAAGTCAGCAGACCGTGCATGTACTTACTGATGCAACTGCAGTACCCCTCCCAGGGTCATAACCCCAGTGCGTGCTGCCTGCACCTGGCACTGGGTGTCACCTCCCCATCTCTTAAGGAGATGACTCATTTAATCAATTTCTAACCTATTTAACCTACTATAGCATACTGGACCCCCGCTGGGTGCGACAAATATTACCCATCAATAGGATTAATTCTGTCGTTCAGATTATTCAACTTCGTACATCTCAATGTACATTTGTTCTTCCAGTTATCCTGTCTGAATCTCTTTCCGAATTAATACTTATTAGAATTAGTCTTGTAGCCAATTGTCAATTACCAATCAAGCCTATTTATCCTATTCTGCACTGTCGAAGGGGCGAAACAAGCGACCCTTGAATTAGACTAGTCACTAAAATTCCCTTTCGGCTCCATAAGGGCAACCAATAACTACCACAGTGCTAGAGGTGAGGTGGGTGGGGCTGCCTCAGTCGCATCCCCGCTCGATCTGCCGCCCCACGTGGCCAGAACGGCTCCACCCTTCCTAAAGAGGGTGGAGTCCGTTCAGTTCTTGAGCACAGCGGCCCTGTGCATGCACTCGCACGGTTGCTGGGCAACCGTCTCTACGGCCAGAAGCACACTAACGTGCTCCGCCACAACTTCCGCTGCTTCCGGTCCGCTTCCCCTCTCACGGAGGGGGGTGGACAATTACCCGGTCGCCACCATTGCGGCGGCGAAGGGGACTTTGCAAAATGCACACCATTTGCCGCCGCCTCCCTGATAAACTGCAAGAGGTGAATGCTGCATGCTTTTGTCACTTGGGAAAACAAAGTGTGTGGCTTTGGTGCTGATCATGTAGAGGATGCAGAGCTGGAAAGTCGAGCTTTGCATCCTCTGAATGATCAGCACCAAAGTCACAAGGCTTTGTTTTCCTACATGACAAAAGCCACACAAGCATCTCGCAGTTTCTCGCAGAGACAAATGGTGTACATTCGGTAACATGGGAAAGCACCCTTTGTCTGGATGAGGTGCTAAATACCCCCTTTGTCTGCTGATCAGGTACAAAGTACCTTGCACTGCTGAGAAGGTAGTACAATAAAACAAAACCTGTTACTGTACCATGCAGAGGTAATGTTGGATGGCATGTTCTTTGCCCTTTCAGTGTAGCTATGCTGAAGAAGTTTTGGTTGGCAAGAGCTTCTAGGGTACAGGCAGAAGCTGCTTGCAGGAATGCAGGACCACCCCCAATAGTTCCTCCAAATCTTTGTCCCACCAAGAGAATCTCTGCTTTGAGGGGGAAAGGGAGAGTAGCTCCTCACGTAGCTCCCACCATTTGCCCAAAGCTACTCTTCTTTTGGTGGGAAGCTGAGATCTACAAATCCTCAGCTTCCTTTCTCCAGCAACAAAGGGCAAAGGCCACATCAAGAGCCTAGGAAACCATCAGAAAGACTGTTATCGATTTGGGGGGGGTGGGTAGTTTTCAATCAGTATCCATGCTCCTCCAAGTCCATTTCTCTCTGCTTGCAGTGTGGCATCAACATCCCACTGCTAATTTATCTTCCAGAAGATCAAATAAGAACATAAGAACATACGAAGTGCCATACTGAATCAGACCAATGGTCCATCAAGCCCGACTGTGGTCAATCTTGATCGCATGGGAGAAGAACCAACAGTCACAATGGGCAATCCATTCCCTGTTGTTCATTCCCAGCTCCTGACAGTAAGAAGTTCATCCCATAAGCTACTTGGTTAATAGCCATTAATGGACCTACTCTCCAAGAACTTATCCAGTCCTTTTTTAAACCCAGCTATACTACTGGCCTTGACAACGTCCTCTGGCAACAAATTCCATAAGTTAATTATGCGTTGAATGAAAAAGTACTTCCTTTTATTTGGTTTAAATCTGCCAGCAGCTAGTTTCATGGAGTGTCCCCTAGTTCTAGTACTATTTCAGAGGGTAAATAACCATTCCCTATCTACTCGTTCCATACAACTCAAGATTTTATAAACCTCTATCATGTCCCCTCTCAGTCTTCTCTAAGCTGAAGAGACCCAGTTTGTCAAGTCTCTCTTTGTATGGAAGCCGTTCCATACCCTTTATCATTCTCATTGCCCTTCTCTGTACCTTTTCTAGTTCAGTTATGTCTTTTTTGAGATGGGGCGACCAGAACTGCACACAATATACCAGGTGTGGTAGCACCATCAATTTGTATAGAGGCATGACGACATCCTCAGTTTTATTCTCTATCCCTTTGCATATAGCTCCCAACATTCTGTTTGCTTTTTTGACTGCTGTTGCACATTGGACTGAGGATTTCAGTGTATTGTCCACGATCACTCCCAGATTCTTTTCCTGGGTGGTAACTCCTAGCTTAGTACTCAGCATTGTGTACTCATAGTTTGGACTTGTCCACATTAAATCTCATCTGCCATGTAGATACCCAGGCACCCAGTCTCGTAAGACCTGGTTGCAGTTCTTCACAGTCTACTCATGTTTTAACTGCCTTGAATAACTTGGTGTCATCTGAAAAGTTGATACAGTGTAGTGTACAGTGGCAGATAAATAGAGAGAATCCGTAGTCTGAGCATCCTGTAGAGCAATTGTTCTGAAATATTTTGAACTGTGCCCCCATTTTTGTTTGTCTGTGGTATTTGAAGTCCATACACCCACTACACACACATACTTACACCTTGCTCCTATTTGCTTGACCTCTGTTTCCCCTTTGCCACCCCATTATTGTGGAGATTCCCCTAACACAGTGAAAGTGTGAAACTAGGGATAAAGCCAAATGAGACGAGGCCAGCCGAATCCCCTTCCCACCCCAGGAAGGGCCACCTTAGCTGCCATACTTTGGGCCAGTGGGGAAGGTAGTCCAAACAAGAAGCCCTCTAACCCCCTTGGAGAAACTGGGTGGGAGGCTGCCATCACAAGTCACAGAATCAAAGACTTGGAAGGGACATCAGAGGTTATCTATTCCAACACCCTGCTTCATGCAGGAAATCCACATCTACAGCATCCCTGACGGATGGCCGTCCAGCCTCCGTTTGAAAACCTCCAGTGAAGAAGAGCCCTCCACCTCCCTAGGCAATTTGTTCCTCTGTGTGGAGTCTCTCTTCCACATCACAGGTTGGCCAAGGAGCCATCCACATGATGGGGCAGGACTCCCAGACTCCTGCTGCACAGCAGGATCAGTTCCCCGGGAGAAGCCACTACTACTAATCATTTCTATAAGCGCTACTAAGTGTACATGATGCTTTACAGTCACAGATTTTCAGAGGCAGGTCCCTGCCCAGTAGGCCTATAATCTAAGATGATCAAGGGTGAGGGGAACACAGGGGAAAACAGGCATGCACATATTCCCATTTTACAGATGGGGAACTAAGGCCCAAGGCCACCCAGTGAGTTCATAGCTAAGATGGGATTCAAACCTTGACTTCCCAGGTCCAAGTCCAACACCTTATCCACACTGGCTCTTACCAGACAGCTGGTGAGGGTAGGGGTGGAGGAGTGTGCTTACTCTGCCCAGGGTGAATGGGCTTATCTGACACACACACACACACACACACACACACTCCGATCAGCGGTTTGGCAGCCAGGTTGAGTGCACTCTTCTGTGCCCCCCTTCCCCTCCCCCTCAGTTATTTGGTGGCCAGGGTGAGTGTGTACCTCTGGCCTATTTGGCAGTCAAGGTGAGCACACTCCTCTGGGCCCAATCTTCAGACTTTGCCTTGCAACAGGACTGCACATGCTGACTGGACGGAAGGCAGCCCCGTCACCACACATTAGCCCAGGTGAGGCAATAGTCGCCCATGATGCATCAACAACCTTCTCTGGCCGACACATTGCGTAGCAGCCAGGGCTTGCTTAGTAAGACCATCATGCTATTGCTAAAAGCTAATAGAAGGAGATGCATCATGTCATGCATTGGCTTTTCTGGCCAACACATTGCATAGCAGGCAGGCGCCCGCCCCAAGATGCAAATGGGCGAACCTTTGGTAGCCGCTGGGCAGTCAGCTGTATTGCAGGCCAATGTCTCATGTGGCCTTACCCTAGGTGTTTGCCAGCAGCGGTCCTTCTCACACCGAGCTGAGCAGAGAAAGGGGAAAGAGCAACCAATGATGAAACTAGGCCACCAAAATATTGCTAAATAAAAACTTTATATATGAAAAATGTCAAATCTTACAAAAACCAAATGTATATACACTCAATTGTACGCCCTCCCTGGGAAATGTTATACAATAACAATGAACAAAAAATACATAAAATATATTGAATAAGATACAAATGAACCCCGTGGGGGTCAAATACAATCCAAGATGCCTGGCACTCGCGTGCGTCTCCAACGCCTCCACATCTCCAAACACGTTTCGGGGGAAATGTCCCCTTCCTCATTGGATCAGTGTGTGGCTGTTAACAACTGGGGAAGAAAATCCCCCAATATAAAACATGCTTGAATGATCAAATCCAAAGTCCCTGTGAACTTGTTGCAGTCTTGGTATTCAATAAACACACCTATATATTCGCCATGTTCCTGAAATACATGTCAGGTGAGTGTCAGATTCCTGTGGGGTAACAATTTTGAGCCCCTGCAGGTGTATTTGTATATATGCAAATACCCATTGTAACTTATTTGGCAGAACATTTCTTATAAAGATAGGGAATGTAACTCCCATTGGAAAGGCAGCCTTATCCATGACATGGGTGTTATGTATTTCAGGAACATGACGAATATATAGGTGTGTTTATTGAATACTGCCACAGAGAGTTAAACTCTGAAAAAACCAAGACTTTGTGTCACACTCAAGGAGGTAAATAATAGATAAGAGGGGCTACTTTGTTTATAACATCAATATTATTTGTTTCATTGCAACAAGTTCATGGGGGTGAACTTCCATTCCCTCCAACAGACGTTACGGGATCACGATCAACATGTGGGGATTCACCGTGGTTGAGTGTGATCTCGTAACGTCTGAAAACACCCAATCTGTAAAAATACAATGAATTGCCTCAGAAAAAAACAAACGTGTTTCGGGGACACAAGCCCCCTTCTTCAGTGGAAATTGTTTGCTGTTATAAGCATACATATGCAGGCAAAATTTGGAAATGACAATACTCAGAAAAGGAAGGATATCATTAGGTCTTCCCACACGCCAAAGAGCAATACAATCATGTGCTCTCTCAAAATTTTAAGGGGTTCTGATAATTCCCCACATGGCTTCTCACAACAGCTCAATAGCATATCCTCGGGATAAATCCCGTGTGGCTCAGGCCCTGTGGCCAAATGTTGCCCATGGCATGTTTTTATGTGGCCCCTTTCCAGTTCCTGGATCTGGCCCATGTTTCCAGTTCCTACCCCAAAGCACTGAAAACAGAGCTCAGGGCAAGCAAGCAGAGATGAAGGCATGCACATAAGGATAGGGGACAGATCCGTAGCACAGAATTATGGCCCTTTTTACACAAGATGCCACGTGGGCGACTGAGTGGCGGGGGGGGCATCTGTGAGACCACCAGTGGGAATACGTGGGGGTGCATGCGCTCTCCCGCGTGCCACCCATCTCCACCGAACCCCCATGCATGGAGACGTGCCTCCATGTGTGGAGATCAATGGAGATGGGTATGCATTTGTGCAACAGGCCACACACATGCCGCTGCCTCCACCTATCCCCCCTCCCTGGGGGAGCTGTGTGCCCTGAGATGGGGCTACTCATGATTCTGGGGAGCCCTTCTGTTCTGTTCTCCAGTCAGCACACACAAGACTTGGTGGAAGGAGCAGGAAACATGTTCATTGATATAACCTAGTACAGGATCCCAGTAAGAGGGAACTTCTGCATGACACAAAATGGAGACTGCACGCTGCAGCTCCCAAACACCAACTGAATAGGAAAACCCCACCCACCTAATTCCTGGAGGGAAGGAGGAGCTGGCTATTGCCAGCTCTCTTAAAGCTGTACACACACATGCCACATCCCCTTTCTCAGCCTGAGGCTTCCCTCTAAGCAAGTAGCTGCAAACTAGTGACTTTCGGTAATAACCTTACTGTCAAGCTTGGAGTCAGAGGTCACCAGTAGTTGACTCTCCACTGGAGATCAGTCTTTACCACTATCCCATGATACAGTCTTTATACTTTGCTGGCACTTTCACCTCCTGTCCGCTCCTGGTTTGTGCAATGTCCTCAGGTGTCTCGGCTGCGGCTGGGGGAGTCTCTGGCTAGTGTGGGGTCTCCTCTGATGGGACTGCTGCCTCAATTTAAGCTTCCTGAGCCGTAGTATCTGCCTGTGGGTCATCCAAGTAGGGGTCCTTCCGAAGATGTCTCCTGTTCCTTCTATAGGCACTGCCTTGGGGAGTCTGGACTATGTATGAGCGCGGCTCGTCCCTTTTTTCAGTTACTGATACCAGTAACAGTCTGTGGCTGTTTGCATCCTCACTCTTTCCCCCTCCAGCAAAGGTGTCAGGGGTGCCGCATGCCTGTCATAGTGGGCTTTCTGATGGGTTTGTTGTGCTTTTAGTTTGGAGTGTGCCCCCACTGGTGGGCGGGGCATGAGGGCTGCCATTGTGGCGGGTAGAGTGCTTCTCAGCAGTCTACCCATCAGTAACTGAGACGGGGCGAAGTCCAACCCTGTCACTGGCGTGTTCCGCAGGTTTAACAATGCCAGGAGGGGATCTGTGCCATCTCACTGAGCTTTTTTGAGCATGAGTTTGACAGTTTGCACAGTGCACTCCACCTGGTCATTGGATTGGAAGTATCCAGGGCTTGAATGGGTCAAGATAATGTCCCAATCATTGGTAAAATGCTTCATCATCTGATTGGCAAATGGCACATCATCACAGATGATCTCCCACAGTATTCCATGGTGTGCAAAGGTTGCTTTCATTCGTGCGATTATGGTGACAGCTGTCTTGTCGGTCAAGGAAAGAACTTCTGGAAACCTAGAAAAATAGTCGACAATCACCAAATATGCATGACCCTGCAATTCAAAGATGTCAGCCGCGACCTTCAGCCATGGCAACTCGGGGATTTCATGAGAGATCATTGGTTCTTTCTGATTGCCTGGCTGGAGTTCTTGGCATGGTTTACAGCTTCCGACCCATTGCTCTATCCCTGCATTCATGGTTGGCCAGTACATCAGTGCTCTACGTGCTTTGGATCTTTGAATACCTTGGTGAGGGAGATGTATCAGGTTTAGCATTTCATGTCTCGTGCCGCGGGGAATGATGATTTTGGATCCTATCATCAGTAGAGCATTGTCGATTCTGATGTTGTGTCTGAGGGGCCAGTATGGCCAAAGCTCGGGTTTGACCTGTTTGCGTCTTGGGGGCCATCCCCTGGTGTGGAGGGCTTTCAGGTCTTGCAAGTCTGCATCCACTGTGGTATAGTCCTGAAGCTTCTTGAGCATTTGATCGCTGAGTGGTTCTGTGCCAGAAAGACTGTAGATCATTCTTTCTTCTGTCAAGAGATCGGTAGAGCTGGATGGACTGCCTACAGTCGCCCTTGAGAGAGTGTCAGCTATAAACATGTCTTTGTCTTTTGTATAGGTAATCTCAATATCATACTTCTGCAACTGCAGAAGCATCCTTTGCAGTCTATCAGGGGCCTTGCCAATAGGCTTGGTAAAGATTGCTTCAAGCGGCTTGTGGTCAGACTGGACCCTCACCTTGGTACCAAATACATATTGATGAAACTTAGACATTGCAAAAACGATCACCAGTAGCTCCTTTTCAATTTGTGCATAGTTTTGCTCTGCGGAGGTCAGGACTCAAGACGCATATGCAATTGGCCTCATCTGTTGAAACAAGCATGCTCCCAAGCCATCCTTGGAGGCATCAGCCTGAATTTCTAACTGCTCTGCAGGGTCAAAGTAGCGCAAGACTGGGGCAGTAGTGATGGCATGCTTAAGTTTGTCCAGAGCTGCTTGGTGTTCGGGCCCCCATTGCCAGATGATGTCGTTTCTCAATAAGGCTCTGAGTGGGGCAGTCAAGCTGGACTCATTGGGAATGTACTGGGCCAAATATTGAATGGTGCCCAAGATTCTCTGAAGACCCTTTTTATCCTTAGGAGGGGGGAGCTTGGCGATAGCTTCTACTTTGCTATCATCGGGCTGCACACCATCTCCTGAAAAAATATGACCCATGTACTTAATGCTGTCCACCTGGAACTGAATTTGGTCTTTGTTGAACTTGACTCCTCTTTTGCGTGCTCTGTCCAGGACCTGTCTGAGCACAGCGTCATGCTCCTCTTTGTTAGCTGCTGCAATGATAATATCATCTGCAATTATGTGGACGCCAGGGATGTCCCCAAAACACTCGTGGTTTTTCAACTGAAAGACCTCACTGGCAGATTTGATGCTGTAACCTATTGAAGTGATATTTCCCCCATGGGGTGTTGAACGTGCACAGTTCTGCGGACTCTTTATCCAGAACCACTTGCCAGTAACTGTCCTTCTCATCCAATATGGTGAAATGTTTTTTGCCTGCCAGGTTCCTCTGCACATCTTCTACGGTCGGGATGGAGAAGTGTTGCCACTTAACTGCTTTGTTGAGGTCTCTGGGGTCCAGGCATAACCTGAGCAATCCATTTTTCTTTTGGGTTATCACCAGGCTGTTGACCCACAAAGTGGGCTTGGTCACTTTCATGATGACACCCCCTGTCTCTAGGTCCTCCAAAGCAGACTTCAGCTTGCCCATGACAGCGTATGGGATTTTTCTGCACCTGGCAAAGCTGTTGGGTCCACGTAGATGTGATGCACACCTGGAAAGCGTCCTAGACCTTCAAAAACATCCTGATAAAGTTTGAAGAGGTCCTCTTTTGTGGAAGGTGCTTGCCATCCTAATTCATGAACGCTCTGGATCAAGTCAAAGGCGACGCATGCCGATCTGCCTAGTAGTGGTGGATCACATGTGTCTGTTACATAGAAAGTTAGGACAGATTCAGTGCAGCCTTTCTTGCAGCGGGCTCTGATGGCACCGTTGGGTCTGACTTTTGCACCCCCAAAAGCAATCAGTGTCATGTCCGTTTTTGTTTGTTGCACTTTGCCTTGTAGGCGGTCTGCAATACCCTTGGGGATTGTGTTGCCTTCCACTCCACAATCTAATTTAAAAGATACCGGTAGGCCGGCCACAGTAATTGTGCTGTACCAGGCATCCTGGTCTCGTATGTGTTTCACTTGCTTTTTTGCAGCCACGGCCCCGACGAATAGAGAATTTACATCTGCCTGGCTGGGATGCTGCTGTTCTTGTTTTGCACATCTTTGCAAAGTGATTCTTCCCTGAACACTTATTGCAGGTTTCCCCAAAAGCTGGGCACTGTCTGGGCTTGTGAACCTACCCACATCTCTTGCAATTGACACTTTTTGCAGCTGTGCAGCCTTCTGCTTGAGGTGTTTGCTCAGGGCGTTTGCTTTCATTTTGCAAAACCCTGGGGTTTTCTTTCTGGTCCCCCAGTGCAAGAATTGTGGTCTCTGTGGTCATTGCACTTGCTTGAGCCTTGGTGAGAGCCTTTAGTCTGCAAATATCAATTGCTTGCGTAAGGGTCAGACCAGGTCTTTCCAGGAGCCTTTCTTTAAGTTTGTTGTCTGGAATGCTGAAGACAATTTTATCTCTCATCATTAAATCTGCAGAAGCCCCAAATTCACAGTGCTGGGCTTTACCCCTGAGCGCTGTGACAAAGAAGTCTATGCCTGCTGCTTCATCATAGGGACACTGCCAGAACTGAAACCTCTCAAAAACAGGGTTTTTCCTTAGCTCACAATAATTTTTTTATGCAGCTAGGACTTCTGTTAGTGTCTTGTTTGCTGGGTCTGCATGGGCATTAGGCATGTTGTTATAGATTTTAAGTGCCTTTTCTCCTATGCAGTGCAGCATTCCCACAATCTTATAATCTTCCTCAGCTTTTGTGGCTGTAAGGTATAGCTTTAGCTTTTGTTCCCGTTTCCTCCAATTTTCTCCCCAAGTTCCCAGTAAGACTTAATTCAGGAGGAGGCTTAAAATATTCCATCCTTCCTTGCCAATAGAAAGTGGTCCTGGAGTTCTCACTGCCTGTGGCCTTATGAGGAGAACAGTCCCACTTCTGATACCATGTAGTAGGGGTGGGAAACCGGTAGAATCCGGTATCCGATAATGCCGGTATTGGGCGTACCGGCATTATCGGATTCGGCCCGGTAATCCAGACCCGGTACCGGATTTCAGGGTACTGGATTTTTTTACATTGCAGCCATTTAAAAATGGCTGCAATGTAAAAAAACTGCCCCAGCAAAAATGTTTAAAAAACCCTCCCCGAGTCCAGGCTGCGCGGGTGGAAGGGGGGACACCCCCC
>QEPC01001916.1:3505370-3518122 GCA_003113815.1 Sphenodon punctatus | reverse complement strand
GGGGGGTGGGCTCGCCTCGCCTCTGGGTCACTCTTACTCTTTTTTAAAACAAAAAGCCAGGCTGGGCAGGGTGGGTGGGGGGTGTCCCCCCTTCCACCCGCGCAGCCTGGGAGGGGGAGGGAATTAATATTTCATTGGTTTCAATGGGGACACAGCGCCCCATTGAAACCAATGGAATAAAACCGGTACCGGTTACCGGATTTAATCCGGGAATCCGGTTTTCGGGGAACTGGTAACCGGTAAATCCGGTAACCGGTAATGGGCCCAGGGTCCCACCACTACCATGTAGTATCCCTGTGGGAGCTGTGGGCCCCAAGATGGGGCTACTCACGATTCTGGGGAGCCCTTCTGTTCTGTTCTCCAGTCAGCACACACAAGACTTGACGGAAGGAGCAGGAAACACGTTTATTGATATAGCCTAGTACAGGATCCTAGTAAGAGGGAACTTCTACATAACACAAAATGAGACTGCACACTGCATCTCCCAAACACCAATTGAATAGGAAAACCCCACCCACCTAGTTCCTGGAGGGAAGAAGGTGCTGGCTATTGCCAGCTCTCTTAAAGCTGTACACACACATGCCACACCGGGCCCATGTGTAAAGGACCTATGATTTGAGCCCTCCCTTCTTCAGCATGCTCCTTAAGCACCTCACCCCCAATGTCTATATGACCCTCGGCGCTTGTACTAATGTTCAAAGTAGTCCCTGAGAGGAGAGGGGAAAGGTTCCCCACGCATGGCACAGATGTTAGGGGCGGGGATACTTAACAGAGAGAAGTGTCCAGATCATGGATCTGTCCCCTATCCCCTATGTTCATGCCCTCATCTCTGTTCCATTACCCGACCTCAGTCTTTCAGTGTTTGGGGTTAGGAACAGAATCCAGGGTCCAGATCTAGAAAATGGAAAGGGACCAAAATAAAAACTAGTCCTGGGTCACAGTGAAAGAGTGAACTCAGGATAAAGGCGCAGCAATGGGGGCATACCCACAAGGATAGAGCCATGATCGGGCCTGATCACACCCCAGGAGCCTGACCATCACCAGGAGAAGGGGGCCAAACCCCGGGAAGGGAGAAAGGGGGAAGCCCAAACAGGAGGGAGGAGGGAAAACGAGGAAAGGGCACTGAGTCCAAACAAGAGCAGAGAGGAGGAGAAGGAACAGGTGAGAAAGTGGGGGCGTCCAAACAGGGGAGGGGGGAAGGGAAGGACAGAGTCCAAATAAGAGGGGGGAGGGAGAAGGGAAGGAAGGTTATGGAGACTCATCTAGTTACACCTCTGACGGCCATTTTCCTCAGCTCTGCTCATCTGAGTTGGGCTCTGGGGAAGAGGGGAGGCATGGCTCCAGCCTCTCCTGCTGCTCTTCTCTACTGTGATTGGCTGGGGACACTGGCTCCATCACCCCTCCAGCCAGGTTTCTGGCTGAGGGCTCCATATGGGACTACTGAGAGTCCCCAAGCCCCTGCCTCCCCTCAGTGTTGAACTGCGGCACCATGCTGGCATTGAAATTCCTGGAACCCCACCAGCTGGTCCTCCACAGCGCAGCCCAGGGGAGGCTTCTCTTCCTACTCCTGATGGTGCCCCTACTGTGTGCCTCAATATTAAAGCAGGCACATGTGCAGAAAGCTAAGAACAGCTCTCATTATGGTAATAGAGGCAGCAGCCGCAGGCAGGGGAGTTCCGACAACAGCAGCAATGGTGATATCAGATGCGGTAGGGTTCAGGGTGCTCAAAGGGGCTACACCCCATAACTCTCAATAGCAGAACCGCCACTGGAGGTATGGGGGTGTTGCTGCATATCCTGGAGACTTGCCACAAAGGCAGTATCGTTTTCTTTTATTTACAAAAATGAACAGGCTGTTTAGGGCTTTATAGGCAAGCACCAGCACCTTAAATCAGGCCTGGAAGACTATAGACAGCCAGCAGCCCAACCCCACCAGGAGACAGGCCGCCACATTCTGCACCAGCTGCAGTCTCCGAGCCATCACCATGGGTAGCCCCACGTAGAGTGCATTACAATAGTCCAGCCTAGAGGTGATGAAAGCATGGATGACAGTGACCAGGTCGGAGTCTGAAATGGATGCAGTTGGTGAAAAGCACTCCTCGCCACAGCCTCCACCTGGACATCCAGATTGAGCTGAGAATCAAGGAGCACCCCCAGACTCCGCACTTGGGGAACCAGCGGGAGGTAAACCCCATCAATAATGGGGGATGCCACCTCCACCGCCTTTCCCACCAGCATCACCTCCATCTTGTCAGGATTCAATCTCAGTCAGTTAGCCCTCATCCAGTCCCCCACAGCCACCAAACACTGAGTAAGCACTGAGACTGCCAGGCCTGGGTCAGATGAAAAACAGAGGTAAAGCTGGGTGTCATCAGCATATTGATGACACTGCATGCCAAACCCCCTGACTATCTCGCCAAGCAGCTGCATGTACACGTTGAACAGGAGAGGGGATAAAACAGAAACTTCTGGAACTCAACACAAGAGGTCTCGGTATGATGAAAAATAATCCCTGAGCACCACTCGCGGAATTCTTCCAGTCAGGAAAGAGCAGAACCATTCAACAACCGTCCCACCCACCCCTGCACGGTCTCACAGGCACGTCACCAACATTTCATGGTCAACAGTATCAAGTGCAGCCAACAGATCTAATAGAAACAGCAGGGTCGAACGACCCTGATCCAATTCACGGCGGAGGTCATCGACCAATGCCACAAGCGCAGTTTCAGTGCCATAACCCAGACGAAAGCCAGACTGTGAAGGATCAAGAAAACCAACATGGTCCAGATGCTCCTGCAGCTGCTAAGCCACCACCCATTCAATAACCTTCCCTAAGAAGGGGAGGTTAGAGACAGGCCGGTTGCTGGCAGGGGAGTTAACATCAAGTGATGGTTTCTTGAGCGGAGGCCACACCACCAGCTCTTTAAGACAGCCTGGCACTCTGCCCTTCCGAAGGGAAGCATTGACCACCCCAGCCAGCAACGGCCCCAATGTCTCCCAGCAGGCCTTAACCAGCCAGGACGAGCACTGGCCTAGTTCGCAAGAGGTGGCCCTGACCGCCCCAGAACTTCCCCCTTATCGGCGGATGTCACCCACTGAAATTGATCCTACAAAATCGGACAGGGCAGGGCTTCCATAACCTCTGGTTTCCCTAATGTAATAAGTGTGATGTTGAAGTCATGGTGAATACAAGTGATTTTATCCACAAAATAATCCACAAACATGTCACAGCGAGCACTAGATGACCCCACTTCCAGGCGGAGGGAGGCCAGTCTGACCAGCCCCCACACCTCTTGGAAAGGTTCAGCTGGATGGGATTTTGTGGATGCTATGAGGGTAGCAAAACACTCCTTTTTTGCTGCCCGCACAGTCACACCATAGGCCCGTAAACTGGCTCTTTGACTCAATCTGTTGGCTTCAGCACATGAGCGATGCCACCATTGCTCCAACCACCACCCTTTTCGCTTCAGTAACCACTAACCGCAGCTCCTCAGAAAACCAGAGAACCAAAGGGTCATTTACTTTCATTTGTTTTCATTAATAGAATAAAAACAATAAAATAATAAAATACTGCACATCCTGATGGCATTTGCATGTGTGGTGAATTTTTTTAATTTAAAAAAATGAAATAAAAACAAAAACAATAGCATCGTTTACAAAAAACTCTGAAAATGAAGGGGCTTTTGAAAACAAAAATGAACGGGATGCCTTCTGCACATCCCTACCTGCTATGAGATCAAGTTAATGTAGATGTATGTCGATGCTAGGCTAAAGGTCTAAAAACTCAAACTCGTTAGCAATATGTTATTGGTATGACAAGCTGCACGAGGGTTGCTGTATAAGGAACACACACACACACCCAGTACCTATCAGAAGTAGGTACAAACATGCCAAGAAGGGGCTTTATGATACGTTTTCATCCAACATGTCCAGTTGTCGAGTTAATTTTTTATCCTAATTTTGTAGTTTTTTTAACGGTCTTTCAAGTTGCTGTACAGAACAGCATCATCTCTATGGGTGAGGCTCTTCCAAAAGAGAGGAGTAGCCAACCTGGGCAGTCCAGGCCTTGTCAGAACATCTCCATTTTGTATTTTTGTCTCCTGTAGCCAGGTAAGCTGCAATGCCCAAGCTGCATGTGTTCTAGGAGTCCTCTGGCCCCAATTGCTGGGCTCCATGAGGCTTGGTTAAAGTGTTTGAGCAGCCCAGATGCAGTGCTCCTAGTGCTAATCGCAGCACATGATTTGATCATGGGCTGGTCAGATGGCCAGAAGCCCTGAACACTTAAGGCTGGGTGAGGCACATCTAGCTGGAGGAGATCGCCAGGAAAGCCTGGAGTGAGGACTGGTAGGAAGAGCTGTCTCCAAGTTGGGGCTAGAACCTGGGCGGGGTTCTCTGGATCAAGGTTTCTTTGGGAGACTTGTATTCTGTCCATGAGTTTGTTAAGAAGCCCGAGTCCACTACCAAGAAGAGCCCAGGATGTTGTGACAGAGAGCAACCATTTATTGCTATGAGAGCTGGGAGTCTCTCTCTTCCTCTGGGGAGAAACTGAGCTACAGACTCCATACAGAAAATGAGCTGCTGGGGTACAACTGTTACAGTTCTATACGCCATTTTGGGGAGAAATGGGGTGGCTGTCTTCCAAACATCGTGGACACATAGCATCCAAATGATATATTCACAGGAAACCTTTTGGAATTGTGATCCAACCTATCACTTCTTAAATGCTTTGACATCATAATTGGCCATCTGAAAGAACATCCATTGAGCTAAATGGGGTAGTTCATCATATCTGTGGCTTCAGGCTACCTGCAGCAGGTGCAGGTAGTAGAAAGACTGCACTGGTTGACATTCATTTTACATTTTCAAGGTTTTCTTTACAGTAGGGTTGAAACTCAGTATTTGGAATTACTTGGTTTTTACAGAGTATTCCTGTATTTTATTATGTTTTGCCGAGTACCAAGTAACTGGAATTTGCCCAGTACTTTGTACTTGGTACATCCTCGATTAAGCAAAGGGGAAAGGCGCAGGGAAGGAGGGCAGGAGGCAGGGAAGGGGGAACAGGCAGGAGGTGAGCCAGGAGCATATACCCCCCCTTATAGGGGCTTTTCCTGCCCCTATATAAAAGGACTTGGTACTTAGGAAAATACTTTGTAAAATATTCATACCCCTGCTCCCAGCAACGCTTCCCAGCTGCAGTTTAAAGTTCCCCTGCCCACTCCCAGGACCCCTCCCCAGCTGCAATTTAGCCCCCCCCCCCGTGCAGCTCCCTAATCCCCTTCACTCCAAGTGACCCCCACCCTAACTCCCTGCACCCACTATGTCTCCAAATTACTCCCACTCCCACCCCAGCTCCCTGCACAGCCCATGTCCCCAAATGATCCCCCCCCCTCCCATGGCTCCCTACACCCAAATTACACTTACACACACACACACACACACACCAGAATCCCTCACCATGTACTGAAATCCAGCTGCATCTGAGGTTGGGATGGCCATACATGCTGGAATCTTTCAATTCCTCACCATGTACTGAAATGCAATCACAATTCTACCCTTTTTGAAAAATCCTAAAATTACCAGACTTAGTCAAATCTTGGTATTTGAAACCCTCATAGTTTTATCCCACGCATCAAAAATCTGCCAGCTGTACTTTCTTTATCCATGAAGCTTATAGGGGGTCATCACTGACCACAAATTTTAATTTTTTTAAATTAAAACAAAAACAGTCCCCCACCCCTGCCGCCAGCTGCATTTCAGTAAACTGCGATTCCAGATATATATGGCTGCACCCACCCTAGAGGCAGCCACATTTCAGTACATGGTATGGGATTCCAGTATATATGGCTTCCCCCACCCCAGAAACAGCTGCATTTCAGTACAGTGAGGAATTCCAATATATTTGGCTGCCCCCACCCGAGGCAGCTGCATTGTACACAGTAAGGCTCTGAAATGTCACTGTTAGTATACTAATCATGATAGTGGGCCAGCAGAGGGAATTTACTGCATTGCATTTTCAAAAAAGGAAGAAATGCTATACTCAAAAAGAATTGGTTTAAGAGAGAAGTTACGGACCTTACAAATTCAATCATGCTCCAAAAAGCATGGAAATTGTAAGTTAAGGCTCCCGCCTTAACGTCCATACCATGTAAGCAGTAAGGACGTTGCATAATTTCACATATTGTGTTCACTTACAATTTAGGCTCCATGCATCCACACTTTGCCTTTGCCTTTCAGCCCCAATCCTCTTCCTCTTCTGGGGCACTATCATGAGAACAAGCCAATTCCAGTCACTCTGTTTGCTCCACCCATCATTCCACCGGCTCTGCCTGGTGCCTTTCTCATTATTACACACCCTCCTGCCTCCCCCCATTCCTTCTTTGTATTCATTCACAGCCATTTAATGAGATCTATAAATGACAATAGGATTCATTTCCAAATTAGCATTGCTGTTGCCTACACTCCTTCCAATGGACATTCCATGTTATTACGTTCAATATGTACCCACTGAAGCTGGGGACAGGAGGGGTGAGAGGCAGCTTGCTGTCCCCTTATGAGAACGAGCTGAGAATTGCCAAAAAGTGATAATCTCCCCTTTCCCCACACTTGTTAAAAACACAACCTTGTACTCACTCAGCTGCCTCTCTCAAAGATCTCAGAGATCTTGGTAATATTTCTCGATTCTTGCAAGAATCTTGCAAGAAGCAGAAATGGCAGGCTATCGAAGGGGAAAACTAGATTGATGGATGTGTACACAGATTAAAATGGGGCAGTTGGGCACTGGGATAAATGTTTGTATTGGGAGAGGGAAGCCAGGTGTTGGTAGTGTACTGTTTATGGAGGACAATGAAGAGAAATGGGCAATGTGTATGCATAGACAAGGCTTGGGAGCAAGGGGGGGGGGGGCATGTATCAGCAAGAGCAGGGAGGTGTTTGGAGGGGTGTATATTCAGGGAGAAGCCCGAGAGATGAGTGATGTATTTGGGGACAAGGTTTGGGGGACAGCCTTGCAGAATCCTGCCTGCTCTGGACCAATTTACCCTTCCAATTCCACCTATGCCTGAAGCTTAATAGAGAGAGTGTATTTGCTGTGTTGGTCCCAAAAATAGGTCGTAGAGACAACATAGTGTAGAGATCTTTTATTAGATGGAGGTTTTCAAGCTTTCGGACTTCACAGGATCCTTCGTCAGGCAAGTCAGAAATCCAAGTTGTATATAAGCAGATATTTTGAGTACAATTTGCCTATGACACAGGAGACTAATGGGATGATAATTTCCTGGGTCACAACAGCCCCCTTTTTTGTATATTGGGACTACCAATCCCATGGAAAATTCCCTGTTCCATTAAGGACTGTAAAAACAGACGCTAGCACCGAACTCCACCATGTTGCATTATACTATGGGACAAAGGAAGGAAGCTTGTACTTCTCCCATATTATCCTTACATTTGGCTGTGCATCTTTCTACTAATCATTTCATGCCCAGTTGCTGATGGTGTGGCTGGTGCTGTGACCTGAGTTGATACTGGGGTGTTTTTCTGTGTAGGTGGGAATGTGGCTGAAGCCTTCTGTCATTCATTTCTTTACTAGGTACCCTCGTGGGATTTGGATCTAGATCCATGTTGTTATATGCTAGCAAGTGTCCCCTGTTCCTGCTTTACAAAGAAATACGTGTCATACAAGTGGTGTGTGTGTGTGGAGAGAGAGAGAGAGAGAGTCCCCGCAGGCAGGCACTGGCATATGTGTGTCAGTGTGAGATTGGGTATCAGAGCTTCTGTGTGTGCCAGTATAGCTGCATCAGTATGTGCGTGTCCGTGTCACTGGGTGTCAGTGTGTGTGCATGCATTAAGGTCACTTTGTATGTTGGGGGTGGGGGTGTTGTTGGCTTGCGTTGCTGCCCGTACACAGGTGCTGCTGAGCCTTCTGCTGCTGCAGAGACAGACCCAGTCTCCATGGGAACTCATGTGGCTGTGGCTCAGAGGGGGGTGGGGATGAGGATGCGCTCTGCCTTCTGCCGCCGCTGCTGGGCCTGCCCCAGCTCCGTGCTCCTTGCTCTGTCCCCCCCTTCTCCGAGACTCCGCCAATCGGGAAAGGAGCCTCAGAGCCCAGCTAGCGTGTGTCCTGGAGGTATTTCAGTGTTACTATAGGAACAGGAGGGAGAGAGCCGCTCTCCCGCCCCCCACAGTGCCCTGAGTGCCAGTCCGGGCCCTGAATCAGTGAATACAGCACTAGCAGAGCCAGGAGGAGGCGGGAGCAGCTCAGACACAGCCTCAGCAGCAGCAAGAGGAGGCCCTTATTCCAGTCTCTCTCGCTGCAGCTCTCACACCCAGTTAGTGATCCCAGGCCTGCCCCAGAGGTGATTGCTGGCTGCAGACAGGGGGAATGCACTGAAGTTTGGGAAGGGATCCGGGAGGCTCTTCCCCACCCTCCCTACTCCCGAGAGAAGGCTCTTTGCAGGGAGGGTAGGTCCTACCCTAATGACGCTGGGACACGGAGGTAAAAGCCCTTGTGCTACAGAGAGCCGCCCCCCCTTCCCCTCTGCGCTAGAATCCTACTGGCAGGGAGAGCAACCACGCCTCTCAAGGTTACATTGAGTCCCCTGGGGAAGGATTCCTGCTTTTAACCCTGCCAACCACCCCCCACTCACACAAATTTAGTGTTACGGTTATGTCCCCCAACACGGCCTTCCCCCGCCCACACACACACACACACACACACCTTGAAGTAATAGAGGGGGTCCCAATCCAGACTTCCATTCTCCTTTGTTTTACCAGTTCCCCTGGGAACACTGCAGTGGGCCAGACTAGCCTAGAGGAAGCCATCAGAGCAGCCAAGCTTGGCATATGGCCCCCTCTAAGCTGCCAGCACTAAGCCCTTTGATTCACCCTGTCACTCCCCCCCAAGGTGTACACTAAGCACAGGGTGTGCGAGATCAGTGTAGGTTATTATCTGGCTGCTGTACACAGCCAAGAAGAGGTGTTTGTAAGGGACAATCGTTTACTTTGCAACAGCCATCACTAAGAATTAGAGCTTCAACAAGAAATCTGAACTGTACTGTACATAGTCTTTGAAAACCCTATAGACCTTACATACCATACCATATGGCTATAGGGGGAGGGGGTGGGGGAGAAATGTCTGCCACTTGCTAAACAAATGGGAAACATACATATTTCTCCAAGCACTCGTATGCACAAGTTTCACACACTCCCCACATTGCATGTCTCACAGATTTAAAAGAACAACAAATCAAACTGTTCCCACTAATTTCATCCGCACAAAAATAACAGCGATAATGGAGGTTTTACTACAATAGAACCGCTCCTAACTGGACACCTTGAGGGTGTACTGTCTAGCACTGTGGGGTTTTCTGTACACGACCAAAGCTATGTAAATGTTTATAATAATAATAATAATAATAATTAAGGGTGCTGCAGTACACATGAAACGAACAAGGTAGACACCAAACTCTCAAGATCAGGTCACTAGGCGTTATTGTTTAGGGACACTGAAAGAGGAACAGTGGATCCAGATCTGTCCCTGTCCAGGAGAATCAGCAACACAGACCCTTCTAGCTAGCTGGAGTGGTTCTAAGGCTCTGTACATACTAAGGGTCTTTTATACACCACAGGATAGCTTGAGGCAATTGGAAGGGTGAACAATGGAGAAAGAGAGGGTAAGTGAAACCAAACGACGGGAGGAGGGTGAGACATCCCCTGGCCACCTCAGGGAGGGCCCTTCCAGCCACCACTCCTCTGGTTGGCAGGAAGGGCAGTTCAAACGAACAGCCTGTCCCTCAAGGAGCTGCCATCAAAAGTCCCTCCACGCCACAGGTCAGCCTAGGAGCTGTCAACACAGGTAGAACTTCTGGATCCCTGCTGCCCTGCAAAATCAGGCCCCCAGGAGAAGCTGCCACCAAACAAGTGATGGGGGGGGGGGGCAGAGGAATGCCTCCGATCATCAGCTGTTTCGTAGGTCAGGTGAGTGTACTCCTCCAGCCCCCTCTCCCAGGATTAGCTGTTTAGTGGGCCAGGTGAACACTATTCTCCAGCCCGCCCACTCCCAATCAGCTGTTTCGCAGGCTGGGTGGGCACATTCCGCCTGCCCCCATGATCAGCTGTTTGGCACGCCGGTTGTGCACACCAAATAGCTGATCAAGGGAGGGCCCAGATGAGCACCCTGACATGGCCTGTGTGCATGCACCAAACAACTGATCTCCTGATTGGCACTCGGACCCAGGCCAGGCAAGGGTGCTCCTCCAGGCCACCCCCTGTCTGCTGTTTGTCATGTCCACCCAGCCCACCAAACAGCTGATTGGAGAGCCAGGAAGAGTGCACTCACCCAGCATGCCAGACAGCTGATTGGGGAGTACAGCTGCACACAACAAACAGCTGATCAGGAGCATTCCTCCAGACCCCCAATCAGCTGTTTGACGGGCCAGGTGGTGTGCCCTCTTCCAGCCCCCCCCCCCCCCCCATCAACTGGTGGAAGGGCTGAATTCACGCCTCTGGTCCCGATCCTTGGATCTTGCCCTGCAGCTAGGCTGGGTGGGCCTAACAGACAAGAGGGTGCACAACACATTCGCCTGGATTAGCCCATCTGGGCAAGCCTTAGTCTGGGCTGTGTTGCTGACCTTCTCCGGACAATGCATCCCATAGGAGCCGGCCACCAGACCAGAGGCAGAAGTAGGCAAACATCTGGCGGCCACCTAACTGACGAACAGGTGACTTGCAGGTTACTGCTCTCTCATTTTTTTTCACCTGGTGAATCAAGACGTTATTTAAAGCGTAGCTCCTTAGGAGGTGTAAATGGGCTTGCAGCTGCAGAAACATTAAACAATGGGTGCTCAAGTCAAGGAGGTGCCCATGGCCACTACAGTTGGTGAGGGAGATATCCTTTCAGGGTCATGCAAAGACATCAGCCATTTGTCCTTACAAGGCCTTTTAACTGGTTTTACCCATTCATGGAACTGCGGGCTGCCTTGTACATGCCAAGGCATGCCAACAGTGGGACATGATTTTGGCTGGATTTTGGAGGAGTCCCAATATGGAGGGCCACAACATGTCATAATAAAGAAAGAAATTATAAAGAATGTCTAGAATAAGCAAGGATCCAGATTTAGGAGGTCTGGCCTTTTTCATCATTAAGGTTGAAATATTTCCTCTCATGACATGGTCAGGATCCCAAAACAACCAACTCCAGAAAACACATCAGTATAATCCAAAAACACCTGCTTTCCAAAACATCAACTGTACTGTTTGTTCTCTTTATTTTGTTTTTTAAAAACCAAACTGAAATTCAGTAGTCCCCGCCCCCCCAAATCTTGTTCTGATTTCTATTAACATCTATACATTCTCATTTTCAGTCACAGCACAATCCTCAAAGGGTGATCACATGCAAACCCCATTGAAGCAAATAAGTCTTTCACCAGGGGGATTCTGTGCAGATCATGTGCCCAAGAATAATGTATAACGTTTAGTTTTACCTGGAATGGTAGAAGCTTTTGCGTGTCAAGTAAAGCATGCAGTGTATGAATGCACTGGGAAAATAATGAAATAAAATGCAAACGGCTATACAAAATAGAGGTGTGCACAAAAATTGTTTTCATTTTTGTTTTTGGATTCATTTTCATTATTAAAATTACAGTTGGTTCGAATCTATCTTTGGAATTTTCATTTTCAGATTTACTTTTGGTTTTGTTTTCCATTGATTTCAATGGGAAACACATTTTCAGCTGTACCTTTTTTGTTTTCCATGCAATTTGGATTTGACTTGGACAGATTATACCCCTTATCCAAGGGATCATCCCTGCCAAATTTCAGGAAGATTGGATAAAGGGTCCAATTTTCATAATCAATGCGATTTAAATGGGATTTTTGTTTTAGTTATTCAAATAAAAACAAATTCACACCTCTAATATAAAATAAGGGGATGCAAACCCAAGCACAAAAAGTTAGGTAATTCAGTTAATATTTCCTTAACTACCATAACTTGGTCACAGTACATACATGTTATATTTTGGAAGTTTTGCTATTATTCATATGTTTTAACATAGCTGAGTTAATTGCTGTGGGAATCCTAATCTTTTGTATTTTTTGCACTGATGGAGTTTGTTTAATTTCACCTGCTCTAGAACCTTGTCTGTCCCAGTGGTGGAGCCCTACAATACTGACTTCAGTCTCCCCTTTCTTCTCCCCCTAAAAAAATATCAAATTCAAACCTCACTTCTGGTAATTTTTCCTAGGCAGGAGCAGCCACACACATTATGTTCCTTACATTCTGCTTAGGTATGATCGCAAGTTCACTACATCGCCTCTACTCCATTCTTGTCCTCCTTGACCTCTCTGCTGCCTTTGATACTGTTGACCACTCACTCTTGCTGGATTCACTTCACGCCTTTGGCTTCCATGGCTCCATCCTCGACTGGTTCTCCTCCTACCTCTTTTACTGCTCCTTCAATGTGTCTTTTACCAACTCTGCCTCCTCCTCCCTTCCCCACTCGGTTGGTGTTCCCCAAGGCTCTGTCCTTGGCCCTCTCCTCTTCTCTATCTACACACTGTCCCTAGGCAAACTTGTTGCCTCCCATGGCTTCCAATATCACCTGTACACTGATGACACTCAACTCTATCTCTACTCCTTCTCTCTCGCCATCTGTTCAAGCTCGCCTCGCCAGCTGTCTCTCTGATATCTCTACCTGGATGTCTCAACGTCAACTCAAACTCAACATGGCTAAAACTGAACTTTATCTCCCCCCCCCCCC
>QEPC01001916.1:3490925-3504065 GCA_003113815.1 Sphenodon punctatus | reverse complement strand
ATGAGGGGAGAAAGGTGAGACCGGGGAAGGCCAGAAAGAAGGAGGTTACAGTAATCGAGGCGAGAGATGACCAGAGCATGAACAAGAGTTTTGGCAGACGAGACAAAGAGAAAAGGGCGAATCTTAGCAATGAATGAAGAGCTACACCAACCTCTTATTTTTCAGGGGTGGGGGGTGGAATGGGGAAAAACCATAGCTTTCTTGCACCTATACGAGCCTTCTTCACTAGGAACCAACTCAACAATGAAGCAAAGGAGACTGCCCCGGAGGGTATGCAGGAAGAACCACCCCATCCCATGGATTCCCCTTATGCCATCTTGATTCTGGAGATGTCACACATAGCCTGGCACAGGAGGTAAACGCTGTTGGCAGTGATACACCCAGTAAAATATCCCAACAGCACACCAGTTCCCAAACCAGTTCTTGCTTCACAGAAATGGAACACAGTATGCCCCTCATATTTCAGCAGCAGATGCCTATCTGTGCAGGACACTTTGGAACTCAACAGGGTGTTTCAGTTCTATCTGTCAACCATAGAACCAGACCCATCCCATCCTGCAGCACCAAATTCAGACATTTCATTTCATTTCACTTTTAATTTATACCCAGCAACTCTCTCATCCCAGGATGACTCGAGGATGACATGGTGGTGAATCAGAAACGTGGAGTAGTAATCGGAGCGGATGGGACAACCATGTGTTTTTTCCCATTCTCACAATACACCACAAAATGCACAAAGTGCTCTTTCCCACATGGCACCACAGTAACTGTCAATACAGTGTTGGAGATACCATTCAGCAATCCATGTATGGGCAATAACAATGCTGGTGGTAAATTAATATATTACCACCTGACAACAATACCAACATGTGAACAAGTAACACAGATAGGTGGATGATGCCACTGGAATAGTGCCGGGTGGTTTGCCTCCGGTTTGCTAGATAAGCATCTGAAAGCCTTTTGTGGTGCTTCTACCAAAAATCACTTTGGCAATAATGCATGGCAGATCTGTTATACCATGATTGGGCAAACCATGGTGCTGCCAATGGATTCTGCAGGTGATCATCATGACGTCTTGACAGCAGTCATTGGGTAATTTCAGACGTTACGCGATCACGGTCAACCACGGACAATCCCCTGTGGTGGCGGATGGTCGCGTAACCCGTGTCTGCTCGCCACCAGATGTTCACCATGGTGAACCACCGGCGGTGAGCAAATTAACCATGCTTTTGAGGATGGTCCGGGCACCATCTCCAAAAGCGTGGTTAATTGAACCACGGCCCAGAATCGGCGGCCGGTAACGTCTATTACTGCTGCTGATTCCAGGCCATGGTCCAGACCCCAGGACGGAATCGGGTGCAGTGGCCAGATTGGCTGCTGCACCCACCCGTCTCCTGGAGTGCGGGCGGCCTGGGGAGTGGGGCTGTGTGGCCACACGTTGCGCTGCGCAGCCCTGCCCCTCCCCCGATTTCCCTGCTGGAATCAGCCGGCTCGTCTGTTGACGGGCCGTTCTGATTCCGGCAGGGAATCAAAAGGTGATTCTGTGGCTGGGCCAAAAGGCGCCCTGTCACGTCTGAAATCACCCACTGAGCGGTTTTAACTTTGACTTAAAGAAGATGTAGTGACTGGTGTTTCCATATTGCTAGTACTTAGTGCCCTGTTGGCTCACCAGTTCTCCCAGTTTTGTTAAATACAGGTATGAATAACAGAGAGAGATAATCAAATCATGTATGGCATCAGGTATGGACTATAGAAAAAGAGGAACAGTTGCCAATAACAACCTTCCAATTCAATCTGAGTGGAAGAACGTAGGCCATTTTCAACCACCGTTAGACCTTTGAGGCAGAATAATAAAGGTGTGCATTCTGTTTTTGTTCTTATAATAATGAAAATTAAATATGAATTTTTCATTTTCATTATTGAATAACAAAAACAAAACAATGAAAAAAAAATTAAAATTGTTTTATTATTAATTAATAGTGAAAACCTGAAAACCACATTTTTGGCTGTAACTTTTTTGTTTTACATCTGCATTTGGTGAAATCTTGCAGCATTATACTCCCATCAAAGAGCATTCTGTGGGCCAAGTGGCAGAGAGATTAGATAAAGGAATATTATATAAGCAGTTTAATTTCTTTATTTTTACAAAAACCAGCATACACATTCCTGGCTGTGTCGTTTTTGTCTCCCATCAGAAATGAATGAATCGTGGCAAGGTTATACCCCTCCCTAAGAGTACTATGTCTGTGAAATTTCTGAGATTAGATAAAAGGTTATTATGTTATAAGTAATTTACTATTTTTGTCTATCCTTTTAACATGAAATTTGGGAGGGCTGTATCACAGACCTTCAGAATCATCTCTGCTAAACTGAAGTAGGATTTGATAAAGGGTCCAAATTTTATAAGCAAATTAAAGTTTCCCTCGTGAAGACTTTTGTTATTCAGGTAAATAGCACATGCAGTGCCATTCAGAGACAGGCATAGCAGAGGGGAGGGGGCTGTAGAAGGGTGGGGAGCAGCCCAACAGACTGAAAGACACTTTCATTGGCCTATTACTGCATGCTTCCACCTTTACAGGAGGAAGAATCAGTAGTGGCTTCAAGGTGGGCATAGAGGGTAGATATAAGCTGCTGTTCTTTGGGCCTGCTCTTTGTCTGTGGTTAGTTCTGGCTTTGATAAGAGCATTTTCTCATACTTTTCTGGCAGGCTCTTTGTGTGTGTGTGTGTGTGTGTGTGTGTGTGTGNGTGTGTGTGTGTGTGTGTGTGTGTGTGTGTGTGTGTGTGTGTGTGTGTGTGTGTGTGTGTGTGTGTGTGTGTGTGTGTGCGCGTGTGTATGCGTGAGAGTGCTAGAGCTCACTGCAAGAGTTCAGCTAGCTACATAAATCCAATCCCCACGCACTTGGGGTGCTGCCCAACATCCTCCTGCTTTTTCTTGGGGTGTTCTCTGCAAGTTGACGGACAACCCCACGCTCCTGGGGTGCCCACCCAGACTGTAGCCTGTGCCAAAAAGCAGAGATGAGAGAGAGATCCTCTGGCCAATTGGCTTGACATTTCAAAGAAACCCTGACTGGGACAGAGATGTGATTGCCTCTCTTACTGCATGTTTCTAGCTTTCAAGGACCAATACTGGGTGGTTCTGATGTGGGCACAGAAGGGACATAACTGGGACTTCAGACAGAAAGGCAGAGGGCAGGGGGAGAATCCCAGCAATCAGGAGACATGGTTCACACATCCAGGCTGGCCAATTGTCATCACAATCACATCCTGAAGCACTGTGACAGAGGACATAAGAGAATCCCTTATTGACTCTTTCCTAAGCAGATGGTCCCAACTTCCCAGTAACCAGTGAGAGAGAGGGGTTGGGGTGGTCACAGCAGAGAATGATATATGGGTGACATTTCTGCTGGCCAATTGACATCACAAGCACATCTTGTACCACAGTGATGAACATAAGAGAATCCCTAGCATAGGCTCATACTCTCCAGATTATGTGCAGGCATATAACTTTGGGTCCCTGTATCAGATATTTCCTATATTTTGCACAGATGATCCTGACAATACGAGATACATGCCTGCCAAATGTTATGTAAACAGACTGGAATACAAAGACATTACAGCCAGAAATGCATTTTCAAGTAAATCGCTTATAACATTGGGACTCTTTAAGCAATACATATAAAATTTGGAAGAGTTAGTGTACTTGGGGAGGGGTATAATCTTGATAAGTTTCATATAAATCAGATGGGAGACAAAGTTGTTACATCCAAGAATGTGTACACAGAATTTTGAAAAACAACAAATGTCAACTGCTTTTAAAATTGGATCCCTTTATGTAACCTTTTGAACATTTGCACACATATTGCCCTCCATTGGAGATACAACGCTGCTAATTATCATCAAAATTGGATAAGAAAAAAAAAAAAAGGTACAGCCAAAAATGTGTTTTCCATTTAAACCAAAGGAAATTGAAAAAGAAAGTGAAAACGAAAACAAAGAAGAAATGTAACGAAAACTAGTGACATTTTAATAATGAAAACAAAATGAATAATGAAAATGAAAGAGAGTTACTGTGTGCACATCCCTACAGAATGGAACTGGTTTCAATTGCCAGAGTGAAGTCCTGCAGAGGAATTTAGATGTATTTCCTTTGTCTGTGGGTTTGGAGAGATCATCGTCCAACTAGTATTCTTCAGTGACCTCAGCCACAGGATCAGGAAGTTACCTAGTTCAGCTGCATCTACAAAAAGATTATTCCACCCACATACCTCCCATAAAATGCATCGAGTTATAGAGCCACAGAGCTGGAAGGGACCTCAAGTGTCATATAGTCCAGCCCTCTGCACTAATGCAGGATTCATCACACCCAAACTACCCGCACAGAGAAAATCTATCCAACAAGAAATCAAATCTATTAAAAAATCTGCCACAACAGCCCCAGGTATCTGAAAGACAAACTCTTCTCTTACGCTCTGTCACAGTCTCTGAGGTCAGTCAGGGCACCCTCCTGTGAGTAACAACTGCCTCGTTACCTTTCAGAAGAGATGCAAGACCTTTTTGCTTGGCCAGATGTTTGGCAGGCTGGAATAGGATTGGGTGGAAGGGTTAGGGAGATCTTAGGGGCTTTTAAAACTGCTTTTATATGTATTTTATATATGTTTAATGTTTATATATCTTTATATTTTTGTAAGCCGCCCTGAACCTTTGTGGGAAGGGTGGGCAAAAACTAACTAACGACTGGGACTGACCAGAGCATGCCAAAGCCTAAAACAACAGAACAATTTTATAAAAAAGATAAAGATGCTTGTAGGATAAACAGAAATATCTTAATATGGCTTAAATCCCTCATGTCCAGCATCTTCTCAGAAGTGCAAAATTTGGGTTTAGCTGAAAATCCAATTCCATTTATTGTTGTCAGGGGAGCAATATCAAAGTAAAGTGCTGCTAAAACAGATATAATTGTGATCGTCTATAGTACAGCAATAACGTATTTATTCTTACTTTATGCATGTCCTTCTCAGAGCTCCAATCGTACTTCTGCTAAAATCCATGGGAATTTTCATGATTTCAGTGGGAATAGGATTATGATCTAACAAAGTAAGATTTGGGCCATCATAGCAATAATGTTATTCAATAATTCATAAAATCCATCATTTGGGTCCCGAATAGTTGAAAAGATGGACATGAAAATTATTGGAGGCGGGTCTGTATGCACTCGGTGGAGCATTCACATGGTGAGTGGGAGGAGGTGTTCACACAATGGGGTATGGGTGTGCGCTGAGTGTGCGCACACAGACCATTCATGCCCCCCCCACAGAGCAACCAGGAAAAACCCGGGTTGCTCCATGCTGAGAGATGGGTGGCAATGGGTGGAGGTGTGTGGGTCACAGAAGCAAGCTCCCTCCAACTGTCACTTTTAGACAGGCGTTTGCACACATGTCCACTGGGTGGACATGCATGGGCATGTCCCGTCTGAAAATGGACTGTTTAAATGGACTGTTTAAACACTCTTTGTATCCAAAGTTTTGTTGAGATACACAGAGGAGAGTAAAAAAAATACTGCTCCAGATGGTTGTGGGTGGGCTAGACCTAATAAATTCTTGAGATAAGTGAAATTTTTATTTTACATTAGCATGGATTTAGAAACCCAAGATCTCCTCTCATGTGCAGCTTAGTCTGCATCTGGCTCGTGACCAAAAAATATGCCTTCTAAGCAAAGAATTAAAAATTAACATGCAGCCAGCAAAGTAATGTACCTAACTAATGTTACATGAATGCACTGATTCCATTGCCCACAGATGATATACATTTGATTCTTGGCACTTACAGTTGGTCTGGTATTCAGAATTACAAGCAGCACAGCTCTAAGTCTGGAAGTACAGAGTTGCAAGGGGGGAAATGGTGCTGTAGCTTTAATCAGAAATTGCATCAACAGAGGCCAAAAGTTATAATGGAAGAAGAAAATGCATAGTTCAACAGATATAGCAACTGACCATTACTTCTGTTATCTAAATATCAATACATTAAGATAAACTGCAAAAACAGACCAGACATTTACTTCATCAGGCTTGTGTACACAGTGAAAGAAACTCTTCAGTACCTAGCAGCAAACGCATTCTAGTTAGCTGCCAATTAGCTATGACGACAGGCATTATTCCCATAAATAAAAGAAATAATACTGTATGCTGAATCATAAAACTATCTTGAGAAATAAAATACAACAGTATTATCTATGGATAATATATGTTGAAGCAAACCTTCAGAGAAAAAAATAGCATCCCCTCCCCCATTTCCCAACAGAGTCCATGGTCAACAAGTTTGATACAGTTTACTCCCTATCTGTAGGTTTATCATGCAAAGTGCCAAATCACAATTCACATGAAGGAAGCACTCCCTGGGCTCCAACACGACACCTATTGGCCTCCCTCCCCTCCCCCGATGTTTTTAAATGAGCAATTGAGGTGGGGAAATGTCCACTGATTGGTACTGCCACGCAGAGCACCCTCTCAGCTGGAGTGCGTGGGAAGAGATTTAAACTGGAAGCTCCCAGCGTGGCTACCCCAGCCATGGAAGCAAGCTGCCATGCACTCCATCTGCCATGGACCATGGGGGAGGGGAAAGCACACTGGGCTGGCCTTTGCAACGGACATGTCCCGGGGGTGAGCACTGGAGAACCCAGGCTCCCCAGTACCTCCCAGCCAGTTCTTGTGACTTGCAAAAGCTGTGTCTCCCGCCCACAGTGTCTATGAGTGGCAGACTGGTCTGCTGACATGGCTAGCCGCCCCAGTTCATATGGGCAGGGGCTCCATGGCCACCTGTTGAACTGAGCTATTTGGCTTGTCCCACATGAAGCACTCTGGATTTCCCAGCAGTGCTCAATGCATGACCATGAATGGGTGCTCCGTGGCTCACGAGAGTGCACATCCCCCACGCTCCACCTTCACACAGGTGGTGGGCTCTGTGGCTCCTAAGTGGCCATGAGGGGTATAGCATCTTGTCTAAAAACACCCACACACACACCTGGCCAACATAAGTCTCAAAGGCCCTGCATATATGTCAGAACTAGAGCTGAAATGAGTACCTAGGTCGTGTACCAAACTCAATGAATTTGGGCTATTCTTCTAGTTCAAAACAAATGCAAAGTGTTATTTGCTTCCTGCTTTGTTCACTGGAACAAATATTCATTTCAGGTATTACCACCTTGGTAATTCATTTCAGATATTCCACTTGCCTAGGTAGTTACATTTAGCATTTCTTTAGATACTTCTGTTTTAGTCCATACTAAATGATACAACTGAAGTGAATGAAATACCCCAAATTCAGTTTACTGAGTAAAACCAAATTACCTGAAATGAAACACCCATGTGGATGAAGTGCTTGAAAGACCCAAAGTATATAAAATTCTGTTTCCACGGATTAATATAATAGCCAAATTATATTAATCTGTGGAAATATTTAGACATCTTCAGGTATGAGGAGTAAACAGGGAAGGAATAAGAATGTGTGGGTTTAGTAGTAGGGAGGATTAGCAGAAAATGAGAGCTTATCTATGCATGTGAAGTTCTGACTACTGGGACCAAGTATATTTCTAGGTAGACTCTCTGGCCAGTCAGAATGTAAATATTTTACTATACTGCAATTGGCTGTAAGGAACTTTGGTAATGGCACAAGCTACTGCAACTTCACTGAGGTCACTAGCAGTGGCATGGCTACTGTGGTGCAGGGGGGCACATTTGTACCCGGACCCTGCCCTGCGGGGAGGACTCTGTAGGCAGGGCTGATCCCTTCACCTGCAGTGGCAGTGACTGCAGCGGGAGGGGTGAGGGAAGCGGGAGGGCGGAGGAGCCAGCGGGCCAGGAAAAGAGCCCGGCAGATCTGCACTGGCTCTTTTCCCGATGGATCCTCCGCGCTGCGTCTCCCTCGCCCCTCCTGCTGCCGCCACAACCAGGTGAGAATGCAGCCTAAGTTGTTCTTCTGCCTCCCCTCTCTATCCCCACCTGCCTCTGCCTCCTAGTAGCCTGTAGCAGCAACAGCTGGACACGATCGGGAGATAAAGCTGTTTGTTTACAAACAGCTCCTGCCCATGTGTTGATCAGAAGGTTGTTGCCATGTAAAGAAGGTTCTTCGAGATGGCTCCTATTCTCACAACTGGGTTGTGCACGCTCACCCTATTCAAATAATAGACCATATGATGGTCTCAAACACCTCTAGTATAAAAAGCACTCTCCCCCTCAGAATGACAGGGCCTTCCAACCCTTTCTAGAAATATAAGGAAAAAATTCCATGCGGGGCTGGAAGGGTGGGTGTTGTGAGATTGTTAGGAGCCATATCAAAGAACCTTGTTTACAAGGTAGCAACCTTCTGTTCTTCTTCGAGTGGCTCCTCTCATGCTATTTTTACATGGCTCCACCGGATGGGGGAGGTCCGTGGGCACGCCAGTGCATGGACAGGGCATACACACAGCTGCACATGCATCCCCACTCACCCCCCACTCATCCACACCCACGGAGTAACCGCCATTTCCCCTGGTTGCTCCGTGCGTGGGGACGAGTGGGGGTGTGTGTGAGTGGGGATGCGTGTTAGGCAGGCGTGCATGCACCCCCACACACCATGGGTGCGTGCACCACATTGTTCACATGGGGCTCCCCCACCCATGAACACACAGAAATCTGTGTGTTCATGGGTGGGAGAAGCCCATGTAAAAAGGGCCACATTCTCACAACTGTCTTACTTATACTATCTTTAGGAATTTAGGATGTAAAGCAATATATATTCTATCTTGGAAAATAAATCTGCAAATATGGTTCTGAGATTATTATGGCTGCTATATCACTAACTTTTCTTAATGAAGTTATTGCTGTCTTTAAACCCGCACCCCATAACCAGGTCATTTGTGCCCCCCATATAATCAAGTCACGCTGCCCCGGGGGCACAAATTAAATGGTTATGGGTGGGGGCAGCATGAACTGATTATGGGGGCACAACTGAACTGGTAAAAAATAAGCTAGCTGCATTTTGGGTGTCTGGTGTGTGTGATAGCAGCACCTCTGGACTGGTCGCACCACATGCGTGCACAAGGCGCAGGCGGCACTGGCAGGAAGAAGCAACAGGCCCTGGAGGCCAGACTGGCTAAACTCACTCCCCTCCCCCAGTAAGGCAGGCAGTCAGTCTCTCTGTGCCTGCCTCACTGCCCGCCCAGCTGCCCCTGCAGTGGAACCACTCCTGGGGATTGGTGGCAGATGCTCAGCTGGGGAGGTGGGAAGCATTGGGAGGCCATGATTGGCTATGGCCACAGTTATAACTCCTAACTGGATTTTATATATTTAGAAGCTGTCAGCAGGCCCCGCCCCATCCCTTAAGCCCTGCCCCATTCCTTAAGCTCCACCCACTTTGGGTTTTCAGAGCGCCACATGAGGACCCCATAACTGAGGCTTGAGCCTGGGCCCTTCTCAACCTTGCTACGCCCCTGGTCACTAGGCTTACACCAGATCTGAATTTGACCCTAAGTATATTGTAGAATACGAACATAAAATCAAATCCTTTCACTCACAATCTAGGTGCATTTATTAAACAATAGCCTCCTTGCCTTGAAATATCTTATGGCAATAGTAAAGTTATTATAGTTGAACCGATCTTTATAATATTTTTAAAGAGGAACTTTACTTGAAAAGAACTGTGATGATGTCATGCTTTAGAATCCAGTCTACTGTCATTTTACTTACAAGAATGCTTGCCATATATGCAAATTTTTAGAGATCACTTATGAGAAATACAGGTTGCAGGGCTCATTAAAAATTGCATATATGATAACCCTACTTACAAGCCAATGCATGAAATATGGGTGAATTTCAAATTGTACAAAGTATGCGCGCTATTAAAACCCACATAAGACCCCAATATAGTGCATAGCCCCTTTTCTGGCCTACTGCCCAAAGATTAATTTCACCCAACACAGCTAAGGGTGCAAGAATTGTTAGTAAGAACTCACATATTTTAAACTTATTTTCTCCTCTAACTTCTTTCAAGATGCAGATCCTCAGCTGTGTTCTCTTCTGGCTCACCCTATGTTCTTACTAAAGGAGTTTCATGATAAGATTAATGAGTTGGTATTTTAAGAATTAAAATACTACATCCCAGCTTATTTATCTATTTTCCATTTGTACTGAACATTCCTCATTTGTTCAACATTTGCAGAAATCCAGCATATAAGTTGATAGTACCACAATTTGATATTTATATTTGGGAGGGACTCCTTTTCTATAAATAGGAAAAATGGTAACTAACATTAGATTTAGCCAGTAAAACTCAGAAATACATAAATGATCATCAGAAATGCCTTTCTTCTATCTGTGACAATACATTAGCAATGCCACTATTCACTCACATTCTTCTTCTACCTTATCTAGAACAGACCAAAAAAATAAATAAATAGGCAATTAAGATTTGCAGTTAACTATTAAGTAGTAAAATTTCGAATCCAATATAAAATGTATATATTTTCTATGTATACCTCACAATTTTAAAATGCATATAATATACCTTTTGTTATACTATTGTTCTAGTTTCGTAAAGTTTTCTTACAAATGGAATGCAAGTGAATAGTGAAGTTGCTGATGTAACATACTAATGGGGTGTATGAAACTTTAAACTCATACCATTTCTATTCCCCACTTTACTAGACATCAAAATAGTCCTCCTTAGAATAGAGGACTGTACTCGCCTTAACTAACGCAGCCAACACCGTGGCTTCATAATCATTACGCTTCAGGCCCAAAATCCAAGTAGGAACCTTGCAAATACTGCAGGGAGGGATCTGGAAAGAACAATGTAATTTTCTAGAAAGCAAAACAGTTTACTTTAACCAAATCTGGCGAAACCTTTCCTTAATTTCTTTTTTTAAATGCACATTTAAATACCTATTGTGGTCCAAATCTCTCTTTTAGTTACAACAGTCCATCCCTATCTGTAGCTGACAAGGTAGTCCAAAGGTAACAGAGAGAAGATTTTGGCCATTTTTATATGAGCCATGTGAGCATGGGGGGAGGGTGTGCACACCACAATGTGGGCGGCATGTGGGTCTTCACGCATTCCCACTCACGGAGCCACCTCTGTTTTCATTGGTTTTTCCATAAGTGGGGATGCGTGGGCAGTGAGTGGGGATGTGTGGGTTGCAGGAGTGCGCATGCACCCCCACTCACCAGCTGCGGCATGCACATGGGCAGCGCCCACCCAGCAGATCTGCATGGGCATGAGTGGGACTGTCTTGTGTAAAAATGACCTTTGGCGCTACATATTTAATAAAAGGGACAATAAGGCAGTTATAATCCAATGAATTTGCATTGTGCATTCTGTTGAAGCACTGATGATTTTGGAAATGAACATTATTTCTTGGTGCTGAGAGTCCTATGTAGAACTCGTCTTGTGTTAACACCTAATGTTGGGCAATTCTAAATTCAGACAAAACATGGATATAAAAATGTCTACTGCATTGTTGCTGTTCTCTCCTGGTATCACTGGCCAGGGCTGGATCCAAAATAGTGCAGATTGTGAGATCGCACACGTAAGGCACACAATGCTTCATTTGTTTTTAAAAAAAAAATTTTTAAATGGCTTAAGCCTATCCCAGAATCCTCCTGCCCCAGAAGCATGTCTCCCTGCCCAGAGCTTGTCAGAGCAGGAAACTGAACCGTAATCACTATCTAATGATGCAACCACTGGACTTCCCTGACTCTCCACAGCAGAATATAAAATAGTTCTTGTGACCCATGTCCTGGTGACCACGTTGCTTGATTTTTGTAATTCCTTCATTTAAGGGCTTCCAGCAGTGCTTCTCTGTCATTTGCACCTTGTTCAGAATGCGGCAGGGCGCACTGAGGCAGCCCTGATCATATTTTGCCAGCCTTGTGTTCTCTACATTGGCTTCCTGTAGAGTGGCAGATGAAATTGAAAACTGCTGCTGGTTTTCAGGGTCCTGGCTATACTGGAGACCTGCTCCTGTAGCCTTGCCCTGATAGTTATCTACACTCAGGAGCCACCTGCTGGTTGGGGATCCTGCTATCACACCGTAAACCAGCATGTGATCGGGCCTTTTCTGGGGTCGACCCCTCAGTGTGGAACTCCCTCCAGATGTCGATCTCAGGCAGGTTTCCCACATTACCTAATAAGATCCCTGTGCAGGCAAGTGCAGCTGCCACGCTGTGGGACCAGTGCAGGGCGCAGGGCAGATGGTCCCCTCCCCCTGTGGGGAACTCGGAAGGTGGACTGCTGTAGGACTTCCTGCCTTGGCACGGGGTGGACCAAGGCACTGGCCACACAAATAGGCATCCAGTCCTGCCCCACCTCCCTTCCCCAACCCAACCACTATCCTGCCCTCGGCTGTGACATGACCACATGGGACTAGAGTGAGCAGCCGCTACTCAAAGCTGCGCAGCACAGTGGGTCAGACGGCGACCAGCCAAACAAGCTGCTGCACCTTGGGCAGCCTTACCCCCATTCTGGTAGGGCTGCTATGCACTGTGTCCTTCGCCTTTTTCCAAGGACGCAGCACATAGCAGCCAGCTGCCCACCCCACCATGCAGCAGGGGGAACATCTGTTAATCTCAGGCCACACTATACGCTACATCATGTGGTAAGGCTGCAGAGACTGGTGTAAGGCTGCCCAAGCGGAGGTGTCCGCTTGGGTGTCTCAAGTGGCTGCCCCCATTATTTGCTTGGAAATCACCTTCTTTCACCTTCAGAACAAAAACAAAATATAAATTGCTTCTATAAATTCTTCCCAATACCATTGTAGTTGCTGTCATGCTACTTGGATAGTTCATAACCTAGATGAGTGAGATACTTCTATCCTGTTCCTGTTTAGGGATGGGCGAACGCGGTTCGGAAGTTCGGAGTTCGGCCTGAACTCGAACTGTTCGGATGACCGAACTCGAACCCAAACGCGAACATACCGAACAAACCGAACACCGAACGGCGAAATGACCGAACAGTTCGGTCAGTTCGGATCGCGTTCGGATGAGTTCGGGTGGCAAAAAAAGGTTCACTGGAAGGTCAAACATTACAGGGAGGTGTCAGTCACTGAGGAGCAGACTTCCAGGCACCAGGGGTGGAGAGGCTTGCAAGAAACGAAACTAATTATCTGCCTC
>QEPC01001916.1:3479482-3490703 GCA_003113815.1 Sphenodon punctatus | reverse complement strand
ATTTAGTTTTAGTGTTTGTAGGAGTAGGTCTGTGTACTTATTAGATAATCCATTTACTTCATAGCATTTAGAATAGTTAATAGCAGTTAGATTTAGTGTAGACAGATATATATAATATTAGATTAAAAAAAATAAGAAAACCCCATATAAAACCCAAAAAACCAAATAAAGAACAAAAGAAAACCCAATAAAAAACCAAAAAACCATATAAAAAAAACCAAAAAAAACATAACACTTCCGGAACGGCCGAACCGAACAGCCGAACCGAACAGCCGAATGGCCTAACCGAACAGCCTGTTCAGACGAACGAACCGAACAGCTGAACCCGAACTCAGCGAACGAACCGAACGAACGAACCGAACGAATCCGAACCGAACGGACGAACCAAACGCAGCCGAACTGAACAGACGAACCCGAAACGCGATCTGTTTGCCCATCCCTATTCCTGTCTAAAGTATAGACCTTGCATAGTTAATGCTGTGATTAAACTAGTATTTAGCCGAAGTAGAATTCACCATATAGCTTGTTTCACTAAGACAGAAATTATTTGCCAGTGAGAGGCTTGTAAATCAAATGGTCACACCTGCTGAATTTACTAGTTTTAAGCAAATAGCAAAGTGTAATGATATGCATATCTGGTGCTAATACAAAGAATTTGGGGCAACCTCACTTTGTAAAACTTTCAGTTACACTGATCTTGCTGGTAAAACTCTATCCTGTCATTTCTCAAGGAAGCTTAATTACACTCGCAGCTAGTCTCAAGTATGTCATTTTACTAAAAATTACTACTCAAGTCCACATTGTACCAAGGAACTCTTTGCTTAAGGTTAACTCTACCATAGATCAAACTTATAAACTAAAATGTCCACTACAGATAGTCCCTTAAATTGATATGAGAATTTCAGCTAATCACAGGTACATATGGATACATATCAATTTAAAGTGTCCCTGTGGGTACATATATACCTCCTGACAAGTTACCAAGCACACAGAACTTTGGATTTGGTGTCCAAAACCACAACCTGATATCCATAAAATTAACACAGAAATAAATGAAAAATAATTGTCTATTTGACAGGCAAAAAACCTTGGCTTTGAAAGGGGCCTATGCATGTACAAGAATGCTTACCACCATATCCTTTCTTGGTATTCCACCTAAAGGTTCTTGTTTAACTTTAAGGTATTGATACTTAAATAGAACAAAAAGCACTAGGCTAAAGAAATGTGTGCTTCACTCATGCTGGTGGAAGGCAGTGCAAAGTGCCCTTCTATAGAACTAGCTCACCAGCTTTCCTCCTCCATCAGCTGAAGATAGTTTTCTTTTCTTTTGAGAACTCCATTCAGGATATAGTGAACCAGCACATTCCCAAACAACCTAGGGTGTTTTTAGACAAGCGCCTCCCCACCCATCATGCATGTTGCAGGGCCACATTGGTGCCCTATGCAGCCCTGCAACATGCATGATGGGACAGGTGTTTGTCTAAAACACCACTAATCATTACTACCCCATGGCCAATACTGCCCATTTGCCTTGTGCCACCACATTCCTCTTCATGCAGACACTGGATGTTTTCAGACAAGCGCCTACCCACCCAGAACCCACCCAATACCCACTATGTTTGTGTGAAAATCCCCCTGCTAACCAATGGTTAACCCGTGGATACTGGGTGGCAATGCGCTTGTCTCAGCCAGAGGCCTTTCACCTGGATGTTCCTTTGATAAATGTTTCCTTCTGTCCTGTCTCTTTACCTTTCCTTTCACCTACTTTCTCAAATTCACTTCATTTTTCCTACTTGTCTGCACTTCTTCCTGTTTCATCTAGTCTTCATCTTCTACTTTAGTGTACGCCAGGTCAAGGATTCATGTCTTTAACCTGTGCTAGCCCCAGCATGGTAGCCAGAGTATTAATGCTCCTCTGATGCTGATGTGACTCCCCTCTGGCTCTCAGGGTAGCTGAACTGACACGCAGGCACAGCTCATCCACCTGAAATGACAAAGGTGCCGTGGCAGCATCAGAAGAGCACACAGTCAATCATTCATTACCTTTATTGCTTAGCCATATGGCTATTGCATAAAACATTTACAATTCTACAATAGTCATACATGAACATTTTAACAATTTCCAGTAATTCAAGATACATTTTACCAGTTCATATTATTATTACAATAATCAATAAAATCATATTTAAAAATAAAAAATAAAAGTACTACCACGTCTTAAAAAGAAGAAATCAACTGCTAACAGGTTCATTTTCTGAATTCTTTCTTACAGTTCACCACCAAAATTAAATATCTAATTACCTTTTTTGTGATCAGTTGGGATTTGTCTGCCAGTAAAGTATGTATATAAAACGCCTTAGATCTGCCTGGGTATCTATCTAGTATCGGGGAGATTAATTTCTTACGTGCGTCTCTATAATTTATACATTCTAGCAGTATATGGTCCAAATCTCTACCACACCCACACTGATTTTACAGTCTCATTGAGCAAAAGGAATTCCTCTAATACACCCTTCCAACAGTGCTGAAGGGAATGCATTTAATCTTGCTACTGCAAATAATCTTCAACCCCTTAATCATGCGCTGTACCCTAAATAGGGCATGGTGATTAATGAACTATTCATAATAGTTGGATAATGGCCCAAGGATTTTATATATTTAATGTCAGCTATGTCCCCTTGTCGCACTATATCATGTAAATGCTGGTGTATCTGTTTTTCTGCACTCTTATAACCCAACATAGTCAGCAAATCAGGGGAGAAACCCAGTTAGTAAATTTTGGAAGTGATAGATGCTACTCACGGATTACTATATCTATCTCTCAAAACTAGCTGAGACAAAGGGGCAGCAACTTAGGGTATTTTCAGACGTTACGAGATCACAGTCAACTCCCTGTGGTGGTTGTGACTGCGTAACGTCTGATGGGGGGGAACGGATGTTCCCCCCCAGATGTTCACCACGATCAATCGTGGCGGGGAATCACATTCACCACATGATCGGCTGAACTGGCGGGGCCGGTGGTGATCACGTGGTGAAGACGATTCCCCGCCGCGATGAACCGAGCCGTCACGTCTGGACGGTGGCCACGGCCCGGAATCCCCGCAGGGATTCCGGCCCATGGTCAATTCGGGCGGGCACTGCGGCCGCATTGGCCACGGCGCCTGCCCATCTCCCTGGAGGGCGAGCACCAGGGGAGCGTGGGGGGGTGGGGCCGTGCGGCCACACATTGTGCCACGCGGCCCCTCCCCTCCCCGATTCCCCGCTGGGAGCCCCCGGCACGTCTGTTAGGCCATGACGCGGTGGCCCCGGCGGGGGATCAACAGATTGGTTCCGTGACAGGGTCAATTGGTCCCGTCATGTCTGAAAATACCCTTAGATAGAGATAGATAGTTTATTACATGGTCGATGACCATTGTAAACCAACAAACAAACATACAGAAACATTTGTCCTTGATATCGTACACCAAAGGACCTGAACCTCTAAGAATATAATTACAAGAAAAATAAAACAGAGTTCAGTACACTAAAACAGTGGTCAAAACCTGGCAACTAGTTGGCAGGCTTTCCTATATGACACAGATAGGGTGCCCAGTTTACCCCCCTGAAAAACACTCAAGGCACAATAATGCCAGGAGCAAAATATAGGGCTTACTATTACAAGCACTCCTACAATGCTGCCTCCATAGGGTCAGTACTCCCTAGGGAGAATTTGAAGCTTAAAAAGCTTTTCCTGTGATGGAAGGCATGCAGTAAAAAGGTGGCAGTATTGGTGAGAGTCTGAGCCTCCGAGTTGTCCATTAAGACTTGTAACAAAACAGGATCTGATCTACCAGGGTATTTATTCTGGGCAGAGTCCAAAAATCTGGTACGAAGATCGTTGTAAAAGTGGCAATGTAGGAGAAAATGGGCTACCGATTCAGTGGGCATTCGATCAAACGGGCATAGGCGCTCTAAAAAGGGAATGCCCTGAATACGACCCTCCAAAATCCTTGAGGGAAAGGAGTTCACACGAGCCCTAAAAAGTAGCTGCTTGGCCTTAATGGATATTGGGAGCTCCAGGTATCTTGCCACCTGTCCGCAAGGTGGAGCCCAGTTTAAATAGGCCATCACGTGGGGGAAAGTTCTTATCTTCCCTACCTCCTGTTGCCTTTCCATGTCTTGGGGTCTGCAGAGAATCTCCCTCTTCACTACTGCAGGGATTTGTGGACCAAGTACTCCTGTGACAGCCCCATTGAGTTCAGATGTGCAACTATCTTCTGCATCCAGGGGCAAGTAAAGGGGTCTAGAAAAACTTCCTTCAAAAGAATAGAGCCCTGGCCAGCAAAAATCTTGGACCATAATTTCAAGGCAGATTTCATAGCCTCGAATTGCCAACTTTGCTGGCCAAGCTCTACTCTCATGGCTACGTGCGGAGTCCCTATTGGCTTGCCCAGTAGCCCTGACAGAAAATTAGCATGAACTTTGTTGGCCCTATGAGTGACAAAAGGTGCCCATAGCTCAACTCCATACAGGAGCTGAGCTCTGACTTTGCTATTAAAAACCCTAATAGCAGGGACCACCGCACATCTACCCTGCCCGTGAAAAAATCTAAGGATAGCTGTGGCCAGCCCTGTTGCCGTGGCAGTGGCTCTTGGGGCAGCAACTTTAAAGTGAAGATGCAGACAATAGCTCAAAGTCTGTGATCAGATCCGTGTATCCAATGCAGGGAGCCCACATTCTACACAAACTGCTTTATTTGGTACACAGCGTGGGATGGCCAGAATGGACTTAAGAAATTTAGCTTGGATACTCTCCAAAATGTTGGTTCTATCCAGGGCCCAAAATTGGGCTCTGAATAATAACTGGGGTAAACATTTAAGAGAGTAGATTTTAATTGCAGGGGTCACCAAGTAATCACCCCTGGATCTAAAAAACTGCAATAAGGATTTCCCCGCAAGATTGGCCCATCCAGTGACTGTCTGCCGATGGGCTGCCCAGCCCCCGTTTGCTTGAAAAATTAAACCCAAATACCGAAACACTCTAACCTGCTGTATTTCATGGCCATCCATAAACCATCTATGCATGGACCTACCCTTGGAGTAAACCATGACTTTTGTTTTCTCATAATTAACTTCCAACAGATTACTCTGACAGTATTTAGCCAATGTTTGCAACTGTCTACGGAGGCCCACTTCTGTCGTTGAGAGTAGAATAGCATCTACTGCATAAAGCAGGGAGGCCACTTGGACTCTATCTATTGTTGGAGGATGACTTGAGGGTTCTAGTAAATTTTCTATTAAGTCATTTAAGTAAAAATTAAACACTGTAGGGGCAAGAACACATCCTTGCTTAACACCTCTCCCTGTTTTGATAACTCCACAGAGAGCCCCCTCCTGATTCATTCTTATTCTGAGTGAAGTATTCATATACATTCCACGGATTAGAAATAATAATCATCTATCAATAGAGGATGAAGCCAATTTCTGCCAAAGTAGATCTCTTGAAACTAGATCAAATGTCAAGCGCAAATCAACAAAGGCAGCATATAGGGTATTTTGGGAATTCAAATACTTTTCAACTAAATGTGCAAGCACAAAACAATGGTCGTTCGTTGATCCACCTGCTCTAAAGCCATTTTGCTCATCCCTAAGAACATTGCCCTCTTTCATCCACTTTTCCAGTTTAGATAACAAATATTTAGCATATAATTTGCTTATAATGCTAAGTAAGCTAATTGGTCTATAGTTTTTTTGATCTTTTGGGCTTCCCTTTTTATAAATCGGAACCACGATAGCCTGCCCCCAATCAAGGAGGAATTTGCCAAAATTGTTTATTCTAGTAAAAAGGAAAGCTAAAACTGGGACCCACCAAGCTCTATTAGACTTTAAAAGTTGAGCTGGAATATAATCCACCCCTGGTGCCTTGCCATTTTTAAGAGTACACAGTCAGTATGTGCGCACTCCAGGTGCAGCTCAGCTGCCTGAAGAGGCAGAGAGACACCATGGCAATGCATTGCCCTACTTTCTGGGCTCAAGCTCTGCTTCTCCTGGCTGCAAGTAAGTTGCCTAGGTGAGGGGTTCCACATTATGGCTTTGAGTAGGACTTCCATATCCTTTAACCTGTTCCTGGCTGCAACCCACATTCTACAGCAGACCAAAACTCTGATCTCCTGTTCACCTTCTCTAGTCTATGCTTTTAGGTAATGGGAGATTTGGAGCACTAGGTCTGTCTCCAAGAGAGCACCAGCCATCTCTCCTATTGCCCATGCACTATGGCTTTCTTCTGTTCCTACTGCTTTGATTCTAGAACCTAACACAAGAGACATGGATTCCCGAAAGGTAGGCACAAGCGATCATAAAAAACAACAACAAAAACAATAGTAAAATATGCAACTCTCAATGCAATCTAATTCAGTACTATCAGAGAAAACACTTTTCCAGCCAAAGGGAAAAGACTCTGATGCAAAAAAAAACATCGTTGTAGAACAAGCCTGTTTCTCTATCCTATGGCTCTTTTTACACAAGACACACCCATGCATGCAGATGCAGGCCCACTGCAGCATGTGTGAGTGCCTCCTGTGTGAATGCTGTGGTGGGTGGGTAGGCATCCACGCTCCTGAAAAACATGCATGCCCCCCACCTCCACTCATAGCTGCCCTTAGCTGCTTGCAGGAGGGGCGGAGTATAAATATATTAAATAAATAAATAGAGCTATTGGCTAAAACGGCAGTTGCTCCATGTGTGGGGATGTGGGGGGGGGGGGGGATCAGTGTGCACCCGTGTGCACCGCCCACCCCACACTGTCCAAACTGCTGTGCGCAGGCCAATCCCCCCCCCCCCACACACACACACACAGAGTTGCAGCCCGTTTAAAAAGGGCCTATACCAGTATATCTGACTTCAATGGAATTACTTCTCTCCATTGTGAAAACTGACCATTCAAACTCACCCTTTGTTTCCTATCTTTTAATCAGTTATCAGTCCATGACAGGACACTGCCTTTATCCCAATCCTACTTACAGTTTTCTCAAGAGTCTCTTGAGAACTCAAGGGACCTTGTCAAATACATGATGAAGGTCCAGATACACATTATCAACTAGATCACCCTTTTCAGAGTTGACACCCTCAAAGAATTCCAAGAGATTGGTAAGGCATGATCTTCCTTTTGCTAAAACCATATCTTGGCACTTCCCCATTATGTCATATATGTCAATATGCTCAATAATTCTATGCTTCACAAATCTCTCTACCAATTTGCCTGACATTAGCGTGAGGCTAGCAGTCTGTAGTTTCCAGGGTCACCTCTGGAACCTCTTTTAAAAATTGGTGCTACCCTCCAAACCTCAGGTACAGATGCAGATTTTAGCAATTGGTTGCAAATCATCAATAGTAGTTCTGAAATATCATATCTGAGTTCTTTCAGAACTCTTCAGTGTGAATACCATCTGGTCCTGACAACTTCTTACTGTTTAATTTGTCAGTCTGCTCTAAAACCTCTTCCATAGTCATCTTGATTTATTACCTACAATTAATGGTTCCGGTGTGGGTATCTCCCCAGCATCCACTGCAAGCGAAAACCAATGTAAAGAATTAATTTACCTTTTTTGCAATGGCCTTATCTTCTCTGATGGCCCTGATCATCTAATGGCCCACCTGACTCATTAGCAGGCTTCCTGCTTCTGAACTCAAATTTGAAATTGCTGAACTACTATCAGTAATACGTAACTTATTGCTAATAACCTCCTCAGTGCCAGAGGATTGGAGGTTAGCAAATGTAACCCCAATTTTTAAGAAAGGCTCCAAGGTGACCCTGGAAAGAAACTATAAGCCTGACATCAGTACTGGGCAAACTGGTGGAGACCATTGTTAAAAACAGAATTACTGACCATGTTGACAAGCATGATTTGATGGGTAAAAAAAACCATCATTGCTTTAGCAAAGGGAAGTCTTACCTCACTAACCTATTCGAATTTTATGAATTGTTCATTTATTTATTTAAAATTCTTATACCCTGCCCTCTCTGACCACAGGCGGCTTGGGGTGGCTTACAACAATAAAAACAAATAAAAACAACAATTGAATTAAAATTAAATTAAATTACAACATAATATAAAATCCCTTCATCGTCCCATATCCCCCCCTCGCTCCCCCTCATCCCATCCCTCCTTCACCCATCCCCTCCACTAAATGTCCAGCAGAACAGTCAGGTTTTACAACCCTGACAAAAAGTCAGCAGGTCTGGGGCCAGATGAGCCTCTTCTGGGAGGGAGTTTCACAGCTGAGATGCGGCCACTCAGAATGCCTTCTCCATAGTGGCCCCCCGATTTACTCGGGGGACCTCCAAGAAGGTGCCCCCAGCAGACTGCAAAGGCCTATCCAGGACCCAGGGGGTGAGGCAGTCCTGCAGATAGGTCGGGCCAAGGCTGTGTAGGGCTTTAAAGGTGAGAAGCAACACCTTGAATCAGGTCCGGAAGAAGTTAGGTAGCCAGTGCAGAGAACTGAGCACTGGTGTAATGTGCTCCCAGCGACCTGACCCCGTAAGGAGCCGGGCCGTCACATTCTGCACCAGCTGCAGCCTCCGGACCATCACCAAGGGTACCCCATGTAGAGCGCATTGCAGTAGTCCAGTCGTGAGGTAACAAAAGCATGAATGACGGTGGCCAGGTCGGAGTCCGAGACATAAGGCCAAAGTCGCCAAACCAGATGTAACTGGCAGAAAGCCTCCTTCACCACCGTCTTCATCTGGATATCCAAGCAGAGCCGGGAATCCAGGAGCTTCCCTAGACTCCACACCTGGGAGGTCAGTGGGGGACAAACCCCATCAACGATGGGGGAAGTCACACCTGCTGCTCTCCCCACCAACATTACCTCAGTCTTGTCAGGATTCAGCTTCAGTCGGCTTTGCCTCATCCAGTCCCCCACAGCTGTCAAACACTGGGAAAGCACAGAGACTGCCAGGCCTGGGTCCAATGAAAATGAGAGATACAGCTGAGTGTCATCAGCATGTTGATGACAGCTCACTCCGAACCGCCTCATGACCTCGTCTAATGGCTGCATGTACATGTTGAACAAGAGCGGGGACAGAATAGAACCTTGTGGGGCACCACACGAGAGGTCACGGTGGGAAGATGACTTTTACCCACTTGTTGGGTCCTACCAGCTAGGTAGGAACGGAACCATTGTAGAACCGTCCCACCCAATACTGCCAAGTCCAAGTGAGACACCAACAGCTCATGATCAATTGTGTCAAAAGTTCCGAGGGATCTAATAGGACCAGTAAGGTCAAACGTTCCTGGTCCATCTCCCGATGCAGGTCATCAACCAAGTCCACCAGCACATTCTCAGTGCCATACCCTGGATGAAAGCCAGACTGGGAGGTATCTAGACAGCTGAGGCTATCTAGATGCTCCCGGAGATGCTGAGCCACCACCCATTCAATAATCTTCCCTAAAAAGAGAAGGTTCGAGACTGGCCGATAACTGGCAAGCAAATCAACGTCAAGGAAAGGTTTCTTGAGCACGTGGGTAGGGGTGATCTGGTTGATATAGTATATTTGGATTTTCAAAAAGCTTTTGACAAAGTCCCTCATGAGAGACTCCTGAGCAAACTAAGTAGTCTAGTCATGGGATAAGAGGAAGAGTCCCATCACGTCCCAGGGGTTAAGAGTGGCTCCGGGCCCCAGGAGTGATTCCTGTTGTCCACTTGTGCCTGTGTTGGAGAGCCGCCCCCTCCACCCCCGAGGTTGCCTTCTGAGACCTCCTGGTAGACTGTTGCTGGACCTACTGACATCTACCCCACCTGTGCAGCTGGCCGCATCGTCGCATCTGGGCTACTGCCGGAACTATAAAAGATCTGGGCGGTTGCGCTGTGGGGCGTCATGCACAAGGACGCGCCTTTGTGCGCACGGCCTTAGGCGCAGGACAGGCGTTGGGCGTCTTTGCTCTGCTGAATTCTGGTGACAGGTCTCCATTGGATTATTGATTGTGGTAATGTCTAAACGCAAGAATAAGACAACAATGGAGACTAGAGCCCAGTCGCGAGCAAAGCAGGGCAAGTTAGATGGTTTTTTTGAAGAGTCCCTTCTTGGCTGCCTGTAGTAATGAGGAGATTCCATCGCCCCCGTTGCAGGATCTTGTCTTGGATGACGCAGGTGGTAAGGGAGACTCTTTGACTTTGTCAGCACCTGTGGACTTCCCTCTAGTTATGAATGACAACGGGGAGGCAAGTAGGAGGGTCTCTAAAGAAGCCCCTGTAGATAAGGGACTATTGGACCTGATGGGCAAGCAATGTCTTTTGATAGGGGATTCTATATCCAAGCTGTACAGACAGTTTGATTTTATAAATGACCAATTATCACAACAAATGTTACAGCTGAGGGTAATTAATTAGGAGATTAGGGCTTGTCGAGCAGAATTGTCCAAAATTCACTCCACTGTTTATACTGTCTCAGATAGCAGTGTCTGCGGTTAAGCCATCAGTAGTTCCATCTAGAAGGGAGGATGCAGTTTCCGGGGAAATGAGACATTTGGCAATTGACCCAGAAGCATTAACTTTTATAATTGAATCTTGGCCTTTTAGCGTCTCCCCACGCTGGGACTCTAAATACAAAGTTTAGCAATATATGTCAAATATTCTGGGTTATTTTGTCCCATTGAAGTATATTTTGCGCATTTCTTATTTACCAGGTACCCCAAAGACACAGCGGTTGGTAATATACTTCTCCTCTACTCATTTGATTGATAAGCTGTTATCAACAAAGACATTGTTTGCATATTGGGGAATTCATTTCCAAAAGGTATGTGTTAATCCAGTGATTAGGCCACTGCTGGCACCTCAAGTTAAAGCTCCTGGTTGCCTTTCGGCTGTGCCTATCCTCCTTCTCCTGGTGCCGGGGGACTGCTTGGCCACACAACAGGGGTCAGTCAGCCCCCTCAGACACCCTCTCCACGGATGTTTAGGTCTGCCTCCCTGGGGAGGGAACCACACACTTCACATTCAATTATGGTCGCTGGGGTCCCCTCCAGTGGGTTGGATAAAACTCAGGGGAGTGTACCTGGGGAGACTCTGCCAGAGATAGGGGTGGTGGAGGATTTGAGCACTGTCGAGGTGACAGGGAGGGGTAGTACTAGTCACTGAGGAGCAGACTTCCAGGCACCAGGGGTGGAGAGGCTTGCAAGAAATGAAACTATCTGCCTCCCCCCTTCCCAACACCTTCTGAGCTAGTCACTGTTCCTGAACAGCAG
>QEPC01001916.1:3389834-3479001 GCA_003113815.1 Sphenodon punctatus | reverse complement strand
CCCAGCTCCTGTCTCTCAGATTGTAAGCCCTAGGGGCAGGGACCCTGTCTATTTTATTACTTTGTAAAGTGCCAGGTACACTGCTGGTGCTATATAAATGTTTGTTAATAATAATAATAATAATAATAGGTAGGTTAGGGATAGTATTTTTAGGAGCTAGCTTAATGATAGAGATAGCGTTAGTGATTTAGTTTTAGTGTTTGTAGGAGTAGGCCTGTGTACTTATTGGATAATCCATTTAGTTCATAGCATTTAGAATAGTTAATAGCAGTTAGATTTAGTGTAGATATATATATATATATTTATTAGATTAAAAAAATAAATTAAAAAACCCCATATAAAAACAAAAAAACCAAATAAAAAACAAAAGAAAACCATATAAAACCCAATAAAAAAACAATAAACCATATAAAAACAAAAAAACCACCCATAACATTTCCCAAATGGCCGAACCCAGCAAACTAACGGAACTGCCGAACCGCCAAACCCGAACCCGACGAACTAACCGAACAGACGAACCGAACGCAGACGAACCGAACGGACGAACCGAACGCAGACGAACCGAACGGACGAACCCGAACCGCGATCTGTTCGCCCATCCCTCACTTGTAACCAATATGATGCAGTTCCTGGTACTATTACATTTCCTTCACTAGAGCATCTAGCAATTTGTAAAGCACCTCCCTAGAATAGTGCTATGGCTTCTAGGGTAGCGCCTTGGCTTCAGCAGCCGGATATCACCAGTCTTAGGGATCTGTTGGTTCAATCAGATAATTCAGGGAATACGGTGGACATCTTTAGTCAATTGACTCTCAGTCTGGGCCAATGCTCTCAGGCATCAGTGAATACCACTAAGGCCCCTCGTATTGAGAGGCATAAGATTTGGTTTGATAAGGACTGTCAGTCCCTTAGAACTAACTTGACGCTACTCTATAGCAAATACAGGCAAGGCTTCGTCTCTAAAATGCCACCAGAGTATATTAGGCTGAAAAGGGAATACAGACAGTTGGTTAAGAATAAGAAAAGGCAGTATTGGGAATCTAAGTGGCTGGAACTCCTTCGGGCCTCAGATTTAAAGGATGTTAAAGAATTTTGGAGATTAGTAAACTATGCGATCGATCCTGGCCCTAGATTGCAAAATGTTCCAATTGCACCGGAGGTCTGGGTGAGACATTTTTCTGTTCTCTATCGGACTGGGGAAGGCTCCCAGGAGGGGGAGTTCCCAAACGGGGATGAGCTTAAGGCAGTGCCCCTTTGGCCTCCTGTCGGAGCAGGAGGTTGATGTTCTGATAGATTCATTTAAAAGTCACAAGGCACCTGGTCCTGATTTGATTCATATTAACTTTATTAAAGAGCATAAAAATCGGTGGTTGCCTGTACTTGCAAAGCTCTGTACAGACATAGATAACAGCAGTAGGATTCCATCTATCTGGACCTCAGCCTTAGTGGTTCCCATCTTCAAAAAGGGCTCAAAGGAGGATCCAGTTAATTACAGGCCCATCAGTCTTCTGTCAGTCACCGGGAAAATTTATGCAAAACGTGTGTTATATAAGTTTACAGACTGGATGCAGCAAGAGAAGATTATTGCTCCAGAGCAGGCGGGTTTCCAACGTGGACGCTCCACCATAGAGCAATGCTTTATTTTATATCACTTGATTGCAAAGTATAGAGCACAGAACGGATCTATATACGCAGCCTTCTTGGATCTTAAGGCTGCCTTTGATTCGGTCGACAGGGGGACCCTGTGGACTAAGCTGCAGGATTCCTCTGTCGACCGAAGGTTGCTGGTTTTGATCCGTGCTCTGTACTCAAATTCCACATTGAGGGTGAGCATAGATCTTCAGGGCTATGTGACCTCACCGATTCGTACCTGCTCTGGAGTCAGACAAGGCTGCGTCTTTGCTCCAATTCTTTTTAATTTTTACTTAAACTCGGTTATTCCTAAGATGGCTACTCCAAATTGCTTTCCTCCAAAACTTGCGAATAGATCAATAAGATGCCTTTGTTATGCTGACGATATGGTACTGCTGTCGCAGACCCGTGTCGGCTTAATTAGGCAATTAAAAAGTTTGGTTGCATTTTGTGAAATCAGTAGATTAACTCTCAACTACCAGAAATCGAAAACCGTTGTTTTCTCAAATAGAAGGAAAACGTATCACTGGGCTGTAGGTGTACAGGAGATCCAACAGGTTATAACATTCAAATATCTGGGGATTCTGTTCCATAGCTCACTCACATGGAAGGACCATATCCTTAATAGCCTGACTGCAGCTAAAGGACCTGCCCGTGCCATTTTCAGTCTTTTTGCCCAACAAGGCAGACATGCTATCATCCCCGCCTTGCAAGTTTATAATAGTAAAATTAGCTCACAAGTCCTGTATGGTACAGAGCTTTGCGCTCCTTTCATCATGCAGGACCTGAATTCTATGCAGGCCAAATTTCTGATGGGATTACTGGGAAATCCCAAGGGAACCCCATATGCTGCAGCAAGGCTTGAGCTGGGCCAAAGGCGCTGGCACCAGATGGCATTTGAGGCGGCACTTAAACTGTGGTGTAAATTGTTTATAGGCCAAGGGTCTGAGAACCTAAAGGAACTCAGTAGGGATGCTTACATCAGCCCATGGCGTAGTAAGGTGGAAGCTCGCCTTCAAGTAATGGGGCTATCTCAGGAGTACCTGGCACATAAGCCCCCTGCAGCGCTTATGACGGAGGTTCTGCAGAGAGCAGGGGATACATACAGGCAAACAGAGATTGCTAGGATAAGGGAGTCCCCTCATATGAGAAACTATGTTCACTGGACCCCTCTGCCCAGAAATACGGTTCCATACCTCACTGCATCAATTTCTGCAAAAGCCAAAAGGTTGATTTACCAGGCAAGAGTTAATGCAGTTCCATCCAAGGTTTTGGATGGCCGTTTCTTGAGGCTTCCCTTTTTGGAACGACTCTGTCCTTTTGATTTACTTGAAGTGGAGACCCTAGAACATATGATTCTGCACTGCCACCTTTATGATGGCTTGAGGGAGGAATTCTTGGCTCCATACCTGGTACAGATTCCAGGGAGATCTGATGGAGCAATTTTGGATTGGCTCCTGCATAATCCTGATTTTAAAACAAATAAAGCTTATTGGAAACTTCTTTCCAGGATGTTTTATGTACGGAGGAGGTTTTTGAAGTATGGAATGCCGCCAGATGAAGAATCTTGTCGTTATTCGTAAAAAGGGATACATGTTCCTTAGTTGGGATTATATGTCTAATTATACCCCTTATTATCATCAGTGCGTAGGAGGGTTTATTATGTATGGATTATTATGTGTATTATTCATGTGCTAGTGTTGGCAGGATAAGATTGGTCATGTGTTAAGCTGTATATATTTATTCTCCTCTATATCTAAAAGAACTGGCCGTTCCTGTATGGCATCAAATCTAAGGTATATTTGATTACCTACTGTTGGTATTTCATTACCATTAACAGAGGGCTTGTCGGATATGGGTTCTGTACCTTGTGAACTATTTTGACTGGCCAATCTGTTTGGGAACTTGAATTAAATATTTGCCCTAGTGTAGAAGCTTTTGTATTATTATTCTTTTTTCTGGGGGTTGTTTGTATGTATTGTTTATGTACATTTTACGCAATGGCCTCTAGCTACGCGGAATAAAATTTGACTTGACTTGAGTCCCATCATGGATTGGTAGCTAGTTAAAAGATAGGAAACAAACAGTAGGAATAAATTGTCATTTTTCAAGTTGGAGAGAGGTAAACAGCAGGATGCCTCAGGGGTCAATACCGGGACCAGTATTGTTTAACATATTCATTAAAGCACATGCCCCTGAGACTTCGCAGCCACCTGAATGTTTGTTTGTTTTCTCCCTTGTCTCTCCCACTGTCCCCTCTCCGTCTCCCCCTCCTTGTCTTTTAGATTGTAAGCCATAGGCAGGGACCGTGTCTATTTCTATGTTCTGTAAAGTGCCAGGTACACGGCTGGCACTATACAAATGTTAATAATAAATAATAATAATAATAATAATTAATTAATTAACTGGGGAAAGGGGTAAAGAGTGAGGTGGCTAAATTTGCAGATGGCACCAAATTATTCAAGATAGTTAAGACGCAGGCAGACTGTGAGGAATTACACAGGGATCTTGCACGACTAAGTGAATGTGCAATAAAATGGCAAATGACATTCAGTGTTGATAGTCCAAGGTGATGCATATAGGGAAAAGTAATGCTAGGTTCTGATCTTGGTGTAACCACCCAGGAGGGGATCTTGGAGACATAGTGGATAGTTCCTTGAAGACATCGGCTCAGTTTGTGGCAGCACTCAAAAAGGCAAACTGAATGCTAGGCATTATTATGAAAGGTATAGAAAATAAAAGGGAAAATATTATAATGCAGCTGTATAAATCTTTGGTACAACCCCACCTTGAATAGTGTGTGCAGTTCTGGTCACGCCATCTCAGGAAAGATATAATAGAACTGGAAAAGTTCAGAGAAGGGCATGGTAGAAGGGATGGATTGACTTCCATATGAGGAGAGGCTCAACAGGTTAGGGTTGTTTAGCATGGAGAAGAGGTGATTAAGGGGGGAAATGACAAAAGTTTATAAAATCATGAGTGGTGTGGGAAAAGTAAATAGCGAACTGTTGTTTGCCCTTTCTCATAATAAGAGAACAAGGAGACACTCTCTGAAGTTAAATGGCAGCAGATTTAACAAATAAAAAGGAAGGGCTTTTTCACTCAGCAGCACAATATAGTTGTGAAACTCATTGCCAGAGAAGGCAGTAAAAGCCAGCTCCATAACTAGCTTTAAATGGAAACTAGATAAATACTTAGAGGATAGAGCCATAAATGCTTACTAGTGGGTGTTTAAATCCCTTGCTACTGGTAGTTAGGAGTGGTTAACAGGAGATGGGTCACATCTCCATGATCTGTACTTGACTTCTCTTGAGCTACTATAGCTGGCCACTGTTGGAGACAGGATGCTGGGCTTGATGGACATAGGGTCTGGCCCAATATGTACTTGGAAAAAAATATTACTAGCTTTTGCATCTTTAGCAAGTCGCTCTTCAAATTCCTTCTTGGCCTGCCTTATCAAAGTTTTACATCCAACTTGCCAGTGCTTATTCTCTTTCCTATTTTTCACATTTGGACTAGCTTTCCATTTTTAAAAGGACATCTTTTTAGCTCTAATGGCCTCCTTCACCTCACCCTCTAGTCATGCTGGAATACATATGGTCTTCTTTCTACCTTTTTAAATTTGAGGAATACATTTAATCTGGATCTCAAAGGTGGTGTTTTTAAATAGTTTCCATGCTTCATTCAGTCCGCACAACCACTCCTTTTAGTTTCCCTCTAACGAGCTTCCTCATTTTTAAACAGTTTCCCTGTAACAGGGCAGACAGCAGAGCTGCCTGCCCCTTTAAAGAATATGGCTGACAGCAGGATTGTCTGACCTCTTTAAGAAGAGACTTGGCTGGCTTGGGGGTGGGGATTAGACGAGGCCAGGTGTAAGGGAAACAGGACACACCTGGACACCGGAGCTGCGTGAACAGCTAGACCTCCTCCAGGCTGCTGTGGACTGGAGGTGGTAGAGTAGCTACATGGAGGGCCCAGAAGAAGGAATGGAAGCGGGCCAGAAGCAGCAGCGCGAAGACCGCAGAGTAGAGGAGTGGCGGGATCAAGAGGTTCACCCAGATGAGAAGGGCTTGAGCCGCAAAGCTCACCGGACGACCTCCAGACCCTGAAAGCAGAAAGAAGCCAGAAAAGGCAGCTCATACATGGAGCAGGGCTCAAACTGGGCTTAAGCCAGCAGCCACCACCTGAACAGCACAAAGAGCCAGGCACCCAGGGGTAGGGAGCCTGAGAGGGAATGTGCCTGACCAGAACTTTGAAGGGCTGGGGTAGAACAGCAATGTAATTCCCCACTGGGCCAGGGTTAGGCCCTTATACTGTTACAGCCCCTTTTTAAACATTATTGTAATAGTTTTATTTGGCATTATTCCCCCTACAACTATGTTGAATTTATATTTATTCCATTATATTATATCTATGTTGGATTTACATTGTGATTGCTATTGCCAAACAGTTCCACTGCTGTTACCCCTTGCACCAGATCCTGCACTCTATTTAGGACTAGATTCAGGCCGCTTTTAAACGTGGCACTGAAAAGCGCCTCCTGAGCCCCGCGTTGAGAGAAAAGCCGCGCGGGGAGTGTTTACACGCCTCCTGCGCTGTCAAAAACGACGTGGTCCCCGTTGCCGGCAGCAGCTGGAGATGCGGTGCTTTGAAGAGGCGTGTTCTGAAAGCCTGAAAAGTGAGGCTTTAAGAACACGCCTCTTCAAAGCACCGCATCTCCAGCCACCGCCGCTGCCAGCAACGGGGAGCACGTCACTTCCGGCAGCGCGTGGAGCGTGTAAACACTCCCCACGCTGCTTTTTTCTCAACGCAGGGCTCAGGAGGCGCTTTTCAGCGCCTCATTTAAAAGTGGCCTCAGAGTTGCATCTCCTCTCGTAGGTTCCAGGACTAGTTGCCCCAAGAAGCATTTAGATTTGTATGCTCTGCACCAGTTTCCACCAGGGTTTCTTTCCTTTCCTACATTAAACTAACTGGAAGCAAGTTTAGTCATTTACAACAAACAGAACAAAGTACTTTTTCACTCAATGCACAATGTGTGGAACTTCGAAGGGAGTCAGTAGGGTAGCTGGGGTCAAACAAGGATTGGATAAATTCTTCAACGATACGTCCATAAATGGCTATTAGTCAAGTGAGTCGGGGGATGCAACCGCTGACTGGCACGAGATGGAAAAGCACAACAGGGAATGGATCACTCCATTATGACCTGTTGGGTCATAATTATACTGCTATAAAATGTATCTAATACAGACTTAACTGTCTCCACATAATTCCCCAGCAAAGCTGCAATGTTTTGGACAACTGAAACTGGAAACTTTTAATTGTGGAATACTTCTTCTAAAAATAATTTATTGAACAAAAGCAAGGACCAAGAAGCCTAATACAAATTTGGGCTGCGATCATCAAACCACTTAACTCTGGAATAATCCATGGAATAATCGTCAATGGAACTACTCTAGAGTAAGTGGCCTGAGGACTGAGCCATGGACTCTCAGTCTACATGTCTACTCCTTATTGAGGTGAGTTGTGTCCCTTTTAATGTTACAATTTTTGTGTGTGTATGTGTGCGTGTACACAGTGATTCACCCTGTATTTATTATTATTATTCAACTTATACCCCACCCTATCCCAAAAATTGGCTCACGCCAGCTTACAACAACTGGAAAAAAATAACCACCACCAATATAGATAAAACATATTAAATAAGTCCCAGCCCCAAACAGCTTACGGCAATTGAAACAATAAAATATATCATACATACAACACCAATCCCACCCCTCTTCCCATTGCACCCATTCCCACTCCCTTGCCTCTCATATGAGGGAGTTCCCAATCCCCAAGCACTCCCCCATCTCTCACCTGGGAGAGCACCCACCCCACAAGTCTGTACCCTGCCCTCTCACAGAGGGGGTGTGGCTATATCCCACTCCCACTAAACCATTCACACCCCAAATCCCCTTTAAACACAACATCAATTTAAAAATACATATAAAATGCATTCCCCTCGCAATCCCTCTCCAACCCAACCCTCCCACTCCCATCCCTCCAACACTACTTGGAGGAATTCCCTCTCTCAAACTACTACCCCCCTCATAGAGGGGCCATGGCTAAACTATAAAGCTACTCAATCTGCCCCCCCTTTCCACTCTCCCATCTCTCACCCGAGGGTGTCTGCCCAAACTATCCCACACACCCATCCCTCCCACTCTCCCTACCCATGACATATCCACACAAAAAATACAATGCAAAAAACGAAGGCAGTAATAAAGAGAGGACTAAAAGCAGCAGCAATAAGATGGCAACTCTTTCAGGACAGCAGAGCTTCTTTCGCGAACAGCCCAAGAACAGTTGCCCTAGGTGCTGCCCTTCAGCTGCCACCTCCAGACAGCTTGATCCCCTTATGTAGACTGTACCTGTGTGGCCAGCTTCTGCACTTTAACAGCTTTCACCGCTTCCTTGTGTTGTTTTTTAAAGAGCTTCCTTTGACTAAGTCCGTTTATAGCACTGGAACATTCTCAATGACCTAAAGTGACTAATCATGGCCTTAAAAACCACTGGTAGCCTTGCAATCCAACAGCCATGGGAACAATGAACCAATCATGATAGAGCACTTTGACGTCAGGCATCATTCTAAAGGCAGCATCTTAATAATCTTTACTTCACACATTATTTTAGTTTCCAAATTTTACACACTAAATCTTCATAGGACAGCTATCCTTTCTAAGAAATTATAAAATTTTAAAATATAATTTCTATAATAATATTTGTTATAATTATCTATAACATTTTCTCACATTAAAGGTGCAGTGGCTGGGTGGTGGTTAAGATACTTAGCTATATCCCTGAAGGTTGTGGGTTAAAGTCCTCCTGGGTAGACTGGAGGCAGCTATCATCTTATAACGATAGCTGCCTCCAGTCTACCCAGATGATTCACTGGAGTGGGGAAATCAAACATGGACTTGGTTCTGGCAACCTCACTCCTGTGCGCTCTGTATACCACAGAAACTGGTGTGCATTAATCACACCAGACTGATGGGCTGCATGGACTTTGGCTTGACTTGGACATTTCTTGGGATAATTCTAGGCAAACACTTACAATTGCCACAGACTCCAAAACATCCTGTGCACACAGTCTTGGAAAGAAAGCACTTTTGAAATTTCAAATTTAAATCACACATACACAGCTATTCTCCTTAGAGATGAAAATCTAACAGGACCAAAGGAAGAGTACTCAAATGAGCTGTCTTGTCATCAGCTATGCCTATTCTTGAAGCGCGTCTGAAGATGGGAGAGGAATGAGAAGGGTCGGCGGAATGAGCATACATTGTAGAGCACAGAATCGTAGAATGTGAGAGCTGGAAGGCACCTGAAGGGTCATCTGTTCCAACCTCCTGCTTGGATACAAGATAACGACAGCTATAACATCCCTGATAGACAGCTGTCGAGCCTTTCTTTAAAAACCTCAAGTGACCAAGCGCCTACAACCTTCCTAGGTAACTTGTTCCACTGCCAAACAGTTCTTACTGTCAGAAAGGTTTTCCTGCTATCTAACCAAAATGTACCTTCATGTAATTTGAGCCCATTATTTCTACTCTTGCCTTCTGTAGCCGTGAAGAACAATTCCTTGCCAGCTGCTTGGTGGCAACCCTTAGATATTTGAAGACAACTGTCATGTCTCCCCTTAAGCTTCTCTTTCCTAGACTGAACATACCCAGTTCCTTCAGCCTTTCCTCGCAGAACTTGCTTTCCAGATCCTTTATCGTCTTTGTTGACCTTCTCTGAACCTGCTCCAATTTTTCAATGACCTACTTTAAATGAGGCACCCAAAACTGGACACAATACTCCAGGTGAGGTCTGAGTAGGGCTAAATAGAGTATTTAGCACCTCTGCAGAGGTAATTATTACCTCTGCTGACTTCGAGACAATGCTTCTGTTAATGTAGCCTAAAACTGCATAGCCTTTTTTGCAGCTACATCACATGTAGCTGCACAATGGACTCCTGTTCAGTTTGTGATCAACCACAATCCCTAGATTCTTTTTCCATGTGCTGCTGTGAAGCCAGGTATCCCTCATCTTATACTTGTGCAATGAGTGGTTCTGTGGTGTTGGGTTTAGCAAGGAAACTAGTATGTAAGTAACAAACGTTCAGCACCTCACTCACTCTCACCATTATATTGCTTTATATATTTACATGCTTCATTAGGTTACACAGCTGCCAACATATATTTTCCAAACTTTTTTCTTCTTTGATACTAAGCACCACAAATTAAACAGAAAGGTAATGAACAAGAGATGCAAAATGTCAGATTGCTACAAGCAAAAATGAAAGTAACAAACATTTCTGCTAACAATGACTCTAACGATATAATTTATTTGTATCCATATATTTCTTTCATTTGGCCAAAATGAAACATAAGCTTCATCCCTTTGGTCAACAAGCCTGCCCCTCACATACACGCGCATGTATGCATTCATCTTGTCGATTTAGAAATTTTGTAGCTGTGCCCCTGTGTCTCTTCAGTAAGAGATAATATGGTGCTCGGAGACAACAGGGCGACATACCCCAGTATCTCTCAAGTTTAGGTACATTGATGACAGTTTGGATAAAAGGTGGAATGTGGTGGCTCGCTAGCCAAAACAAAGTTCCATGTTATGGGAAAAGAACCCAGCTTCACCAACAACAGTTTTCAACAATGAAATGGAATATCCAGGCCCAAGAAGGGCAACGAAAGAAGGAAACAAAAAGCAGGTGCCTCAGTCATTTCATTGGTTCTCTTGCAAATGGATCTTCTCTTTCTCTAACTTTGGATTTAGGTGTTGGAACAAAGAAACTGGGAAAGACTCTTCAACCTGGCCAGTTGAGGACTACTCTTAATTTCAGTTTCACAGATTCATATATTCTTTGTGTGATCATTATTCTCTTTTCTATTTATTTGTATTTCTTAGCTGCCCCCTCATGCCCACGGCATCTCGGGGAGGCTTACAGCACAAAAACAACAAGTTAAAATAACAATTAAAATACAAATATTAAAAATGAAACTTCATACAAAAAAGGTACCCTTAATCATCCATAATAAGGTACCCTTAATCATTCATAATATTTTCTTATAGATTATTAGTCTCTTTCATATTTTAATTTTTTTCTGCCATATTCTTTATAGATTATAGTGATTTAACATTATATCTCACTATACTCACTGTGGTCTTCATTCATTCAGCTGTAGTAATTTATTTCGTGCATTAGTAAGATTTTAACTTCATTTTAAATCTGGCTTACTTATTCCTTGATCAGGAGACAGATTAAGTTCCTAGAAACTTTCTGACAGATCTCCTTATCTGGAAATCTAAGAAAAACACTCAACAATATGCTCACTCTTACTCCCAAATGCGTGCGCGGTTGCGCACACATGGTCACTCATGCTTTCACTAGTACACACACATTCACACACTTCCTCTCTCGTTTTCATTCTCACACTTTCATGCGCACACACCTCTGGTGGAAAGCGTGGGGCTCTAGGGTTGCCAGCAGAACCCTGGTGGTGTTCCTATGCAAGTACTCCGGTCACTCTGGTGGCCACCATTTCCAAAAGTGAGATATTGCCCTCTAATTCTGCAGTCCCACCTAATGCGATACTGTTGGGAGGTACTGCCTGGCAACCCAGAGAGAGAACAGAAAGGAGAAACTGAGGGACCGGACAAGTGCTGCTCAGCTGGAGGGGGGAGGAGGGGGACAGAACAAGGCCCTTCCACCTTAAGTGGGGGTATTTGTGGGAGCCGGCCTCCTGAAACCAGCCTCCTTGCAGGCCGAGGGCAGGAGGATCCCCTCACTCCTCCAGACAGATAACTGGCCAGCCTATGAGCTGGCACAGGCACCTGGGAGGTGGGCCGGTGCTGGGCTCTTAATTAATTTATGTAAATTTAGTACCCCGCCCCTCCTGCACAGCAGCTTGGGGCAGCTTACAGTAACAATTAAAACATAGGTATAAAAAAAACCTCAATACAAGAGGCCTAAAATCACAGCTTAAAATTCCCTCCCTCTACCCCATACCCCACTTAAACCACCTCCCCCACCCTACCCATATTCCCCATCAAATGCCAGGCCTTACACCTACATTGAAAAGAGGGGAGATCTGGGGCCAATCAGGCCTCCACTGGAAGGGAGTTCTACAGCCGCGGAGCAGCCACCGAGAACATCCTCCCCATTGTGGCCCTCCCCATTGTGCCCCCTCCCGGGAAACCCGGGGGATCTCGAGGAGGGCACCCCCTGATGACCACAGGGACCGATCTAAAACCCGGGTGGTGAGGCAGTCCCACAGATAGACAGGGCCTAGATCATTTAGGGCTTTATAGGCAAGCACCAACACCTTGAATTGGGCCCAGAAGACTACAGGCAACCAGTGCAGAGATCAGAGAATTGGTGTAATATGCTCCCGGTGGCCCAATCCCACCAGGAGATGGGCCACTGCATTCTGCACCAGCTGCAGTCACCATGGGTAGCCCCACGCAGAGCACTTTACAATAGTCCAAACTAGAGGTGATGAAAGCATGGATGATAGTGGCCAGGTCAGAGTCTGAAACATACGGTTGAAGCCATCACACCAGATGTAATTGGCGAAAGGCACTTCTTGCCACTGCCTCTAACTGAACATCCAGGCGAACCTGCAACTCAAGGAGCACCCCAAGACTCCACACCTGCAAGACCAATTAAGGACACACCCCATCAATGATAGGGGCCGTCATCTCCATCGGCCTCCCCACCAACATCACCTCCATCTTGTCAGGATTCAGCCTCAGTTGATTAGCCGTCATCCAGTCCCCCACAGCTGCCAAACACCCAGTAAGCACCAAGACTGCCGGGCCTGGGTCTGATGAAAAAGAGAGGTAAAGCTGAGGGTCATCAGCATATTGATGACACCGCAAGCCAAACCTCCTGGCCACCTCGCCAAGCAGCTGCATGTACACGTTGAACAGGAGAGGGGACAAAACAGAACCTTGCGGGACTCCACACAAGAGGTCTCGGTATGATGAAAAATAATCCCCAAACACCACTCGCTGAGTTCTTCCAGCCAGGAAAAAGCAGAACCATCCAACAACCATGCCGCTCACCCCGGCACGGTCCTGCAGGCATGTCAACAACATCTCATGGTTAACGGTATCAAAAGCAGCAGACAGTTCTAATGGAATCAGCAGGGTCGAACGACCCTGATCTAATTCCCAGCATAGGTCATCAACCAATGCCACAAGCGCAGTCTCAGTGCCATAACCCAGATGAAATCCAGACTGCGAGGAATCAAGAAAACCAATGCGATCCAGATGTTCCTGCAGCTACCAGGCCACTACCCGTTCAATAACCATCCCTAAAAAGGGAAGGTTGGTTCGAGACAGACCAATAGCTGGCAAGGGAGTCAACATCCAGTGATGGTTTCTTGAGCAGGGGCCGCACCACCGCCTCTTTAAGGCAGCCCTTCAGAAGGGAGGCATTGACCACACCAGACAGCAACAACCCTAATGTCTCCCTGCAGGCCTTGACCAGCCAGGACAGGCATGGATCTAATTCACAAAAAGTGGCCCTGACAGCTCCAAGAACATCCCCTGCCTCTGTGCGTGTCACCAACTGAAACTGATCCCAGAAACTAAGACACGGCAGGGCTTCCATAACCTCTGGTATCCCCAATGTAATAAGCGCAGTGTCAAAGTCATGGTGAATCCGAGCAATTTTATCCACAAAATAATTTACAAACATGTCACAGGGTTCAGTAGATGACTCCACTCCGAGGTGGGAAGAGACCGGACTGACCAGCCCCTGTACCACACGAAAAAGCTTTGCTGGATGGGATTTTGCAGATGCTATGAGAGCAGTAAAAAAAAATCATTTTTTGCTTTGCGCATAGCCACGGCATAGGTTCTTAAACTGGCTCTATGCTGCAATCTGTCAGCTTCAGCATGAGAATGATGCCACCATCACTCCAACCGCTGACCCTCCCACACTTCAGCACCCGCAGCTCCTCAGAAAACCAAGGAGGCCTGCAGTGCTGTCACCTGGGAAGCGGACGCCTAGGAGCCATCTGATTGATGACCCCCATCAGCAGAGTATTCCACAACACAATGAAGTCATCAATGAGATGGTCATCAAGATCAGAGGGTATATCCTCCAGAACATTCCGGAACCGCTCTGGTTCCATCAAATTGATTCCACGCCCTTCCAGGGGCAGACGTGCACCAGGAGAGAGGCCTGCAGGAGGCAATGATCCATCCATGAAAAGGGCACAGCTGATATCTCCCCCATTAGCGGAACCCCTGCCTCAAGGCTGGAGTGAAACACAAAGTCTAAGGTATGGCCCCCCTGATGCATCGGGCCAATGACCATCTGGGACAGGCCCATGGTTGCCATGGTGCCTATGAACTCATGTTCTGCTCCCCCAAAGTCAGCATCAGTGTTGATGTTGAAGTCTCCCAAGACTATTGTCTTCAGGGATCGCGGCACCCCACCCCCCCCAACACCAACTCTGCTAGAGCATGTAGGGAGGCTGCCGTACAGGTAGGCACATGGTACACAAGCAGCACTCCCAATCTGTCCCCTACCAGATCAATCACCAGGTGGAGATCCTCAATACCTGATAGATTGCACCAGATACCGCCAAACAGACCATGGTTCTCTAAAAATCATGGCTACACCGCCTCCCTGTCCCTCTGCTTGTGGCTGGTGCTGCACGGAATACCTAGCTGGAACAAGGTCAGCCAAAATAGGCCCTGACTCAGTGTCCAGCCAGGTTTCAGTGATACATACGAGGTCAGTTGCATGGTCCAGGATCAATTCCTGGACAGCTGTCGCCTTGTTAACTACTGATATTGCATTTAACAGCATCAGAAAATGGTCAGGGGTCCTCTGATCCTGTATCACCTGTCCAGCTGCTAGAGGGGTAGTGAGTGGGACAGGTAACAAGCACCTGTCCCGCCTCACTGATCTAACATCCCCCCAATATGGACCATATCTCCCCCAACCTATCATGACCCCAATAGCCATGTCCCTCCCCTCAGCCGACCCACACCCCGGCTCCCCTCTGGCCATCCCGCCCTGGTCGAGGGGAAGATCCCCACCCCCACCATCATAACACCCAAACCTTCCACCAACCCCTTCCCCACCCCACTCCATTTCCAGCTCCCTAATTCCCCAACCACCCCAATATAAAACTACACATATAAACCCCCCTTCAGTGACCTCCCGCTAAACCACACTATAAGCCCCATGTCCAGTATAGCCTCCTACCCCAGCCCCCCCAAGGGCCACTCCCAAAGGTCCTTTGGCACAGCCCTTAGGCATGCGGCCTATGGCACGCTCCTGCAGCAGCCCCTGTGAGGAGGCTGACCCGGCCAGAAGCCTCTGAGGGGAATCCCTGGCCCCATCCCCTCTCCCTCTGCCACCAGGAGAGGAGAGCAGGGATACGGGGAATCCCTTAGTCCAAATCCCTCTGCTGGCCCGGGCTCCAGGCAGGGTTGTGTACCTGCCGGCTGCCCCAGACGACAATGGGGGAGGGGGAGGGAACCCCAGCTGGCTCCCAGCCCCTTGCAGCACGCAGGACCCCAGGTAAGCCGCAGGGCTAAGGCGACTCTTATGCCAGGTGTGCTGAACCCACCCCCTCTTGGCTGCACAGAGATCCCATCCTCCATCCCTGTATGCCATTGTCTGGCTCTTGTGTGGCTTCCAGTGGCTCATAGCAGGTAGAAACTGTCGCTCAGCTCCTATATAAGGTGACGGCTTTATTTACACAAGTAAGGGCTGCTGTGGACTCTGGCTAGTTGCCATATTCAGGGCTGAGAAGGAATTTTCCATTTGCTAGAAATGGACTTAGTAGGTGGGTAATTTTTCGCCTTCACAACTGGACCAGGAGGTTCTGGGGTTTGTTTCAATTGTAAATAGAATGGGTTATGTTGACTTCAATCTTTCACAACTGGATAGCAGAATCAACGTAGGAAACATGCCCGGGCAGAGCTCCTTAAGAACAGGGGGAGACATGGCTCCTCCCCAATTGCCTAATGAGGACAGCGGAGGCAGGGATGTTGGGGTGAACCCAGGTCAAGGCTGCGTATAGCTGGGCAGGGTTGCCAACCCCTTCCCTGGGAATGGGAAGGTGACAGCAGGGGTCTTCTGGGTCACTCAGGTGGGGGGTACTGGTGGGACTAGCCCAGCCACCTACCTGGTTTTCAGGAGCATGGTTCGCTGGTGGTATAGTCACAGAGATGCCCTGTATTGGGCTGCCCTCCATAACAATAATGTGGCGACCAAGGCCTTAACCCAAGCTGACGTGTCTTGTCTGGTTCCTTTGGGTCGTGCTCACACAAGTGGAGAGACCGGGACATGAGTGCAAACAGCAGGGACAGCATCAGAGCAAGACCATTTCTGTTCCAGCAGCAATGCCAGGGACATTTCAGCACTTCCCAGCTCTTGGACCACTAGTCTGGAGAGGTCACTGGTAAGTGGGCTCCATGCAACAATTCAAACCTAGACAGTTGCAGGGATTATTTAACCTGAGGTGTTGAGCTGAACTATATAGAATAATATACATTTAATGCTTGTTGCTTTCCCATTCCCACCTCTTTATCCTATATTTAGTTGTAACTAAGGATCATATTGTTAGTTTTCTGATTTAGATTGTGAATAAGGTAGCTGGTGTGGATACCATAGTGGGTATAGTAGGTAACAGAATTGATGAAGGGTCGGGGAGACATGAATAGGCCTATAGGAAATTGAGAAACGTTCCTGGCACCTACTCTAAAAGACAGGTGGAGAAAAACTCAACATACTAATCCATCATTGACAAACAACCAAGCTACCAATACTCTATTCGGTGAGGGATGCTAGGTAAGGGCTCCAAACTACCCTTCCATTTATTTCTAGGATTTTTTTCTCAGACTAAGGAACTAGACCGGGATCACAGGGAGATTAATCATAGAAAATCATTTAAACAGAGTTTTAAAAGATACCACACTAGTAATGTTAATTTTACATGTTCTGAAGTGATTGTGGGCACCAACCATTAAAAGTTTATACTAATTACCGTCAGCCATTTGGCATATTTCTCAGTTTAATACTTTGACGTAATGCCTCTAAGCTAGGCATCATTTCACGGTCCTCATAAAATGCTGCTTGGGCTTAATGAAAGAGAACAGATGACAATAACAGCAGCTATGTGAAAAATAGCATAAGTAGGATGTTCACTGGACTGTACATATAAATACTTCACTGTGTGTTGTCCCACTCCAGACCTAAAATGGCTGTTTGCAGGATGTTGTTGCCTGGTGACCAAGAGTGCATCTCCTAGACCACAGAGCAATGTGAACATTCAGGGAATTATTTGTTCATGTTGTTCTTCAGAAGGTTAAGCCAGTAAAATAAATTAAATCTACATATAACAAGCTAAATATTCCTCCCCCCCATGTTATATTTAATAGGCCCCTGTATTTTGGGGATGCTAACCAAGCAAGCAATGGAAAGACAGGATGAAACATTCAACAAAACCTTGTATGTCATTGCCAATGGAATATGAAAAGTAGACCAGGGCTCTGCTTCTGTAAGACTGCAAAATACCCTCGCTTCAATTAAGTCTGTGTTGTGTGTCTAGTCTGTTCCGGTGCAACCTCCCAGTTGCTATCAGCCTCTCTTTCTTTCATTAGAATCAAGTAGTTAATTAGCCCCAGCCTGTCCTCTCCCCTTCTCTCTTTCCCTTTAACGCAGCAGTAATGATGTCTAATTACCAGCAGCAGTGGATTACAGAACCATCAGGAGCAAACCTTTCTGGCTGACAGCAAAGCTGAGCAACCAACCTTAAAGCTTCAAGGGGAGAATAATGTCTAACAATGTGAATATTATTTGCTTATTTTTTGACCAGCATACGACTTTGGAGTTACCGTATGATTTCACTGGTCTTATTAATGTACAGACAGTACTTGTGCTGACCAGAATTACCCATGGTGATTGGTTTTAAACTGAAATCACTTTTACCTGTGGAGACTTCAGGTGATGAGAAAAGTTTTTGACTCTTTTAGGCTTTGATGTTATGAGTAGCTGCCTCTGTGAGCAGGAGGAGCTCAATTTTGTGTGACAACAGCACTACAGAAATGGGATGTGTAGAAATAAACCAGCAGGGTAAGTCATGAGTGATCAGAAGTGAATAAGCTCCTCAACAGCTCGTGTAGATTTGACAAAATGAATGAGGGGGTGGACTTCTGAGAGACAAGTAAACATATTTGTCTGTTATGCCACCTGATAACACTACTACCCTATACATACTGTAATTTCAAAGTAAAATATGTACATAAAAAAGAAAACTGCTAGCAGTCAGTTTTTGGTACATATATAACTTATCTCCTAAAAAGAGATGCCACTCGGAAGACCCGCTAAAACAACTCTGCTACCCTTCATGATTGGAATAGGAAGGGGTTTTTGATGTATTTTTCAGTGGGGATTGCATCTGTTTCAGTAACTGATAGTCATACCTGAATGCAATACATCCTTATTGTGACATGAACAGATTTTGGGAAATCCAATACTCAGGGCAGGGAGTCAATAGGAATTTGACATGAGCAAGAATTGCATGATCTGTTTAGGGTTGCCACTTATGTCAATTTTAAGGAACACTTATGAAAAATACATGTTGCAGACCCTGCGTTGGTGCCGAAGGTGCCAGTACCGGCCTTGCAACATGTATTTTTCAGTGTTCCTTAAAAATTTGCATGGGTGGCAGCCCTAGATCTGTTCCATATAAGACGTAACAATTAAAAGCAGTGTAATAATATTATGGAATTCTTTATGTTTCTATCATGGTAGCTTTGTTAGTATTTTTTTGTTATGGTGTCTGGATGGGTGATTAAATATCTGTAGACAGGAATGTATGGGTGAAAACAGACATGCATGTAACCACTTTGACACCACTTTAATATTTCTTATGCATGTTGCAGGGCTGTATTGGTGCCCTATGCAGCCCTGCAACATGCGTAAGAAATGTTAAAATGGGGTTAAAGCAGTGCCAAAGTAGAGTTAAGGTGCATGTGTGTTTTAAAACAAGATGCATCCATACTGCCCCATCCACCCACTCGTTTGAAGTTGGTGCCTGGGGAGGCACGCGCCTGTGACCCACGGCCACCCATGGCCACGCACAAAGCACACCTGAAAAACTCCGTAGTGCCCCATGTGGACAGGGTGGCCGCCTCCATGAACAGGGCAGCCATCCATGTTGGGAGCTGCTAAATTGAAGCCCTCCCCAGGCACCTCATGTGGGTGGGTAGAGGGGCCAGATATGCACATTTTAGGACACTTATGAGAAATACAGGTTTCAGGGCTGCACAGGAGCCAATGAAGCACTGCAACCTGCATTTCTCATAAGTGTCCTCTAAAATGTGCATATCTGGCCACCTTACGAGTGGGCATCCGGTTGCTGCCCCACGCACTAACCACAGTTCCTCCCCATAAGCCTTGCTCAATTAAAAACACCCTATGTCTGGTTTTGCCCTTTTTATGCATACAAATAGTCCTAGGATCCCAAGTTCAAACATCCCACTATTTAAGTGAAATAGCTAGCAGGTGAGCACATCAAGAAAGCTTCAAGTCACAGGGACCGGACATAAGCATGACAAAGGAAGGAGGAATACCAGCCTTTGTAGACTCATGAGGATGTCAGAAAATATACTATTACATGACACAAAGGAACTGAGTTTTTGGAAGGCCCAAAATTTCTCCCTTGCAAAAAGTCAACTGTTTGTCTTTTTAAAATTATTCTCCAGAATAAGGATTTTGATTGCAATTTTGAACTTACGATAGAAGGAAACCCATAATAAGGAACTCAAGATGTTGCCTGCAAGACTTCAAAAAATGTTCAAAATAAATGGGGGGAAATGAAATAAATAAATAAATCAGTCTAAAGCAAAATTCTATTTTAGATAGAGGTGGATAGATTGTTTTATTTTCAAATTTAATGGCAAAATATATTTGATCTACTGTAAAAGTTAGAGTCAAAGACTAATAATTTGCTATTCAACCTTAGAAAAGAAACATGCCATTCTCCATTGAAAGGCTGGACCAATAGATAGACCTAGAAGTCTTTGTGAATAAAAGCAGTGTGAGGGAACATAAACATTGTTCAGTGCATTCTCTTTAACTTGCCATTTTCATATTTTAAAACAATCTAATTCCTCATCCATACTTTCTGCTTATTAAAATACAAGGGAAATATAAACAAGCACTTCACAATGCCTTCATTTATTGCTACTCTGAAGAAGACATATGCATAAAACTCCAAGATTTCACTCGGCATATTACACCTTAATTAAACCTAGAATACTTTCCAAGAACCCTTCTTTATTGTACCATCTAGGAACAGTTTTCATTAGTCCATAATGAAAGTCCAATGAAAAGAAAACTGTTTCCCACTAAACTGAAATGCGAAGGCAGAAATAAAAAGATTGCCCATATTTCCATCTTCAAATCCCCAAACAAGGACCTTAGATTACCTGGGGTAGCGTTTATAAAGAAACAAATATTAAGAAAGACTCCAGTATGCAAACCTTCTTGTAGCCAATAGTTCCCATCTTCTGAAATAGGAAATTCTGTAGCTCCTGCCACCAGCAAGCATAACAGCTCTTCCGCTGCAAGAAACAGGATCTAGCTTTTCAGACCTTGGGAAGGCTTGCAATACTACTGGATAGCATCAATTGAGTTTAAGCTTTATGTGAGTGACTTGAGCAAGTAAGAAAATAAACCATTTGGTCATGTGGAAACCTCTCTCTCTTTGCTGATCATCCTTCCCTCGCTTCTTTTAACACAACAGCAACACTTGAGTCATCAAGGAATATTCCTGCTGCTCGGGGGGGCTGCGATCTAACAATAAAAAAGCCCCTGCTCTCTTTCCTAGGGGAAAGCCCCAAATAAGCGACCAACGCCACACTTGGCTTTGTGCCAATAGGCTGCACCGTGCTCTATCGATCAGAATCTTATATTAGGGAAATGTGCGGTGCTGCTAATCGTATGCGTGGCCTTTCCACAATGGCAGGGCACACGCCAGACACACAGCCCAGGGGACGGGATAATAGCCCACCCCAAAATAAGAGCCCAGAGAAGGAGGAAGGGGAGGAGGACCCAGTGGGGTGTGTTTTGTGCATTATGGCTTGAACGAAAAGGACCACAAAGCCCTAAGCAGCGGAGACTGTGCCCGGCAAAGGCGGCTGGGGGCGGGAGGGGGGGACAAGGAGCCAACTGTGGCTGCTGCCAGCAGCGACTTCCCCCCTCCTCCCCAGCCCGCCCGGGCGACATACAACAAGGCACGGCTGGGGCAGATTCTCTACTAACCGTGGTTTTGACCGGCACGTAGAGCACTTGCTTGCCGCCGCCTCCTCCTCCGGCCCCGCCGCCGCTGCCCTCCTCCGAGCTGCCGAGCTGGAAGCCTTTCGATTTGACCCAGAATTTGAATTTGGCATTATCCGTGGAGCTCGACTCGGAGCCGTTCAGGAGCTGGACGATCCGCTCGTATTTCTTACGGGTCACCGTCTTGGTTTTCCCTGAGTCCCCATAAGTCCTGAGACACCAGTCCTGAAACTGGCGGTACATGTCCCGGTCGCTGGTCTCCATAATCCCCTACCAGACAGCCCCGGCCGGCCGGCCCACCCACATGCACCCCAGCCGCACAGAGGCTGCTGGAGCCCCCCACGGCCAGTGCCTGCCTGGTTCCTCCAAGCCTAGTTTGCACCTGTTCACCCAGGGCTCATGGAGACCGACGCAGCCAGCCAGCCCCCGAGATGGCCTGAGAGGAGGTCCCGCCGGTGCAATCAGATCCCAGCTGGTTTGGTTGGGGGCGGGGGGAGGGAGGGGACCGATCAGCTCAATAGTGTGGCCGTGGTCCTGAGCATTTTTAAACTCCGCCGGGGCTGGTGGAGACGAGGCTCCTGTTATCCTTCTACTGTACGTGATCAGTCTCCGCCGAGATCTTGTGCCAGGCAGGACTATCCCAGCGGCTCCAGCAGCGCCTACCCAGAGGGGGCCGATGTACAAAGCATCAAAATCCCATCCCTTGGCCTCTCACAAAATAGAAAAGAGCTGCTGGGATTCTTCTCTCTCGTGCTTCAGCTCCACCCGGCTTCCCCCCGGATGGTGCAGGTGAAGGGAGGGGGAAACCCTCCCTCCCCTGCCTCCACCCCAGCCAGCCCGCCCGGGCTGTCTTTCTGTGTCTGCCCTGGAGGACCGTGCCTCTCCCTAAAGCAGCCTCTCTCTGGGCAGGATGGAGGAAGCACTGAATGAAGGGCGAATGGGTCTCCCTTTATTCCAGGGCTGCTAGACTCTGTGCTTTGGGCGGCTAAGGTGCTAGAAAGAAAGAAAGTTCTTACCTGTTTATTATTTCCTAAGCCCCTCAATCCCAATCCCTATTTGATCACCGAATGCATCTATTTTAAATGGACCGTGGAAAGGTCCCCTCCTCAAAATCTGTCCCAACGAATTTCAGATTCTCCCCTCCCTCGATCCAATCTATTTATTTGTTTAAATTCCAGGAGACTGAGAAGCATCTCTGTCTACAGCACATGATTAGCTATATGGACCAAAGGAAAGAGCCGAGTCCCAGGAGGATGCTGGTAAATGAAAGCCGGCGGCTGCTCTGCCAGTTTAATAATGGAGCTTGCACATGCAGGACGCCTGTGGTCTGGGGGATGGATGCTCTGCTCTCTGGGCTTTCCTGGCTACCGGGCATTCATGGAAGTTGGCGTTCGGATGCTTTAACAGAGTCGCCCCCCCACCCCTTTAGATTAATCTTGATTTCCCTTCCCCCCTCCCTTTGCCACACAGAGTTTCAATTCCCACGTGAGATTTCTGATTCCCCTCCTTTCCCCCCTGCCACGCAAAGAAGGACAACCCCTCCTCTGGGGAAAGTCGCCAGATTGTTAGTTCCTCTTGACGGTTCTCCGAGGCCAAGGCCGGCTGCAGCAGCTCCTCCATCCAACACCCAGGGCCGGCCGGGATCAGGCGAGCCAGCACCTTCTCCCTCCTCTCCCAGGGGCTGCCCGCAGACCAGTGCCCAGCGATCCTCCTCCTCCTCCTCAGAGCCCTCACTGCCCCATGCTTGCCGGGGACGGATGCAATGGCTTTGCTCTTCGGGTCGCCGGAGCAAAGGGAAACCCCAGCCGTCCTGCGTGCCGCGGAGCAGCCTTGTCCCAGGCGGGCACTTGCAAAATGGTCCGCGCCTGCCTGCCCGCCCCCTCCTCCTCCCAGTCCCTCTCTCCCCGCTCGCTCAGTGGCTCTACTGGAAGGTCTCGCGGCGGCTGGAGCCAGGACTGACAGCGGCGGCAGCACAGGCTGAGCGAGAGCAGAGCGCCACACTAAACCTCCCCCCCCCACGCTCCCTCCCCAGCGCCCGCGATCTGATTGGCCAGCGGGACAAAAGTTTCTGTGGAGACGGCTGAGCGGCGACGTGACGGACAGAATTGTCCCATTTAGGGATCCCAGGCCGTGCGCATGCTGCAGGCGGCGGCTGCGCTGCAGGTTACAGAGCGCGCTGCAGGCCGGGCGTCCAGGCAGCAAGGTGGCGCAGGGAAGCCGAGCCCGCAGCAGCGGCACATCCTCCTCAGCCACAGCCAGGTGGGGGATGCAAGGGGAGCGTTTCCATGGAGATTTCTCCGGGTCTAGCCTAACCCTCCTCCCCTCCGCCCTCCCAGCGATCAGCTGACACATCATTAGCTTAGGACCTAATTATTGCTTATTGGAGCAACAAATGAGAGAGAAGGCCAGCTGCAGGAGGCAGAGAGATTTTCCTTTGCACCCGATGCACAGCTCAGCAGTACCGAGTGGATTCTCATTAACTTGCAGGGCTCCTGCAGAAGCAGCAGCCAGTCCTCCGTCTCACTGCACCCACACACCCTCCTACTACTCGTGCAGTGCCTGGAAAGGGGACATATTCTAGGCGTTTCTTCCTATGCGCACCTTGGACTGGTCAGCCGGGAGCAACCTTCTGGCCATGCCCTCAGTTCTCCAGGTGCAAATGGTGAGGGTGCGGGTGGAAGTGCTTTTGATGGCTGCTCCCCACTATAGATAGCTGTTCTCCTGGGAGTTCATAGCATGAGTCTGTGCATCTGCTGGAAACAGTGCAAAGTAAATAATTCTATTTAGAAGGGCTTTCAGTGGCCAGGAATGGGTTGGGGCCCAGGGACTAGAGTGTTTTTAATGGAGTTTTAAATTTGGTATGCTTTTATTTTAACCTACTCTGAGCCTGTGGTTTTAGAATAGGGCATGGTATAAGTCTAAATAATGAATAATCCTCACCCTGGTGAAGTCAATAGGAACTCCCACTGAGTTCAGTGGAACTAGGACTGAACCTCTTGTGAATAACACAAATGTCATGCATGACTCAACATTTCTTATAGGCCCTTCTCACACAGACACTCTAACACTGATAAAATGGGAGTTACATTTTATCATACATGTTGCAGGGCATCCATAGAGCACACCTGCAGCCCTGCAACGTGTATGATAAAATGTGACACCCATTTTATCAGTGACCATTTTTACACGGACCCTTCCCCGCTCCCCGCTGCTCAGTGTTCAGGTGGGTGTGTGGCGGGGGGCAGTCCGTGTACACAGCCGGTGGTGTGCGGTGGGTGTGCACCCGTGTAAACACCATGGGCAGTGGGTGTTTGTGCAGGCGTGCTCCCACCATACACCTGCCTGCACCCACCTCCACCCACAGAACCCTCCAGTAAAACAGAAGAGACTCCGTGGATGGAGGTGGGTGGGTGTCCATTTACACGGACACTCACCCACCTCCACCCACTGCACCAAAACACCCACCCCTCTGCCCACCCAGTCCGTGTTTTAACGGCTAGTGTTAGAGTGTCTGTGTGAAAAGGGCCATACTGCTAATTTTTAGAAATGAATATTTGGATGGTTATTATGGGACTAAGATGAGGCACACCAGATCAGGCTTTTATTACCTTGTTTTACATCCCATTGACCTAATGTAAAAACAACTGTTACGGTTTTGTCTGCAAAAATGTAATTTGCTGCTTATGTCTTAGGGCAACCCTCTAGATGGGCCATGCATTCGCCCTGTATGCTGACCCACAGAGATAATATGTAGGTCTGTTACAAACAACTGATAGTGGTAAACTTAGCACAGGCCGTTACAATTTATGCTTTTTAGCCCCGGAGGTCTCTGGTTCTAACCCAAGTATCAGCAAAGATACTCTTCATGTCAGTAGCAGAAGAATTATATATAGTTCAACCAACTCCTGGCTCTGAAGCCATTTTGTGTCCCTAAGCATATAATATGAAGCTTTCTTACTTTCCTATTCTTTATGGGTATTGCTGCATTCTAACAGTATTATTTCATCCTGTGCCCAAGTGAACTCTATCATTCACACACACACACACACACCCTGTCAACTTCAATTAGCATTTGTACATTTGAGTGCTATGAAAAACATATCCCTTTCCCCCCACTCAGCTCCTCATGCCACACACCCCGGCCCAGCCTCTGCCTCCTGCTTCTCAGACCTCTTCCTTTAGCCCCTAGATATCAGCTTTTGCTTCTCATGGGCCCACTCTTACAGCCTGGCTTTTGTTATCCCTCAGCCCTATGCAGCCCCAATGTTGTCTGTACATGACTTTCCAGGAACAAGACTGGACTACTGCCAAGGAACCCCTACACTGCTGCTGTTCTACCCTGTACCACTCCCCTTCCGTAGCCCTCCCTCTTTGGATACTTTTCTCCCTACACTGGCAGATGAGGAGATGCCTGCCCTCCCATAGGACTGTGGACCCCAAAGACCAGCAAAAGCAGCCACAGTTCTCACCCCTTTAGCACTGCCCTCAGTGCCTCTTGCAACCCTAAAGGGGAAATGCCCCCATTATTTGGAGATATCATAAACATCACAGTGAGGTTCTGAGGATAAACTAGCTAATATTTGTGAAGTACTTTAAAGGTAAAATGCTATATAAATTTAAAAATACTTTCAAAGACTGGGTAAAAAAATAAAGGAAACTTAAGGGAATTGTACCATTTTGGAGATCTATGGACTGATTTTACATGTGGATGTTATAACCCAATTTGGTCTGTCTATATGCTGGGGCCTAACACTGGAACTTCAGGCAACAGACTTTGGAGAAAATAACTTAGTATTTAGAACAAATTGTCTAGATCTTCTAGAAAAGACTATAGAACAGCCAGTCTGTAAACACCTTGATGACAATGGAGTGATTACTCATAGCCAGTATGGATTTGTCAGGAACAAGTCATGCCAAACTAACCTTGTTGTCTCTTTTTTAATAGTGTAACCAGTTTAGTGGATGGATGAGGGAAATGCTGTGGACATAATATATCTGGATTTCAGCAAAGTGTTTGACAAAGTTTTATAAGGGTTCCTCATTGACAAGCACACAAATGGTTCTTTTACATGGACTGCATCCATGCTCCACCTAAACCCCCTCCATTTAAAAGTGGGCTGCCCAGGTATGAGGCCTGCTCTGGGCCAGCTCTGCTTACAGTGCTCCAAAACATCCTGGAACAATGGGAGCTCCAGCCCCATTTTAAATGTGGAGTGGGAGTTTAGATTTGATCTGAACTCCCAATCCACATTTAAAGCGGGGTGGGGGTGGGTAGAACCTCCATTGACTCCCTCACTAGTAACACTAATTCAGGCTCATTATACATGTACTGGGGCCCCTCAGATACTGGATTAAATCAGCCTACATGTGAGTTAACCCAATCTCTCTGATATCTCTGCCTGACTGTCTTGCTGCCAGTTCAAATGTAATATGCCAAAAACTCATCTTCCCCCCATAAACTTTCCACTCTCTCTTCCCCAGCCTGTTCCTCAGGCATGTAGCCTGGGGATTTGACTCCTCCCTCTCCTTTAAACCTCAGATCCAATCTGTCATCAAGTTCCATCATCTCTCCTTGAACAACATTGCTAAGATCCGGCCCTCATTGTTTCCACCGCCAAAACTCTAAAGTCCATGCTCCAGTCATCTCTTGCCTTGACTACTGCAGCCTCCTCCTTACTGGCCTTCCCTGATCTCATCTTTCTTCCCACACTTCTGTTGTCAACTTCACTGCCAAGGTCATCCACCTCGCCTGTCACTTCAGTCATGTTCAGCCCCTCCTGTCTTCCCTCCACTGGCTCCCTCCACCAGAATGCATTCAACACAAGCTCCTGGTCCTTACTTTCAAGGCACCGCATGGCCTTGTCTTCTCCTCTGTCTCTACGCTCATTTCCCACCACACTCCTGTCTGGGAGCTCCTCCTTTGCTACCTCCCTTGCCTGCTCACCACTCCCTTGCTCCTTGAAACATATCCACCCCTTCTCCCTCCCTTGCTGCCTCCTATGCCTAGAAATCTCTCCCTTAATACATTTGTTCTGATATTTGCTCCCAACCTTCAAATCCCTCCTAGAAACCTACCCCGTCCATCAGACTTTCCCTATCTCCTCATCCCAAGGGTATTTTCAAACGTGACATCACCGCCAGTGGCCACCAGTGGTGGTGCCACGTCTCCTCCCGCCTACCGGATGTTCACCACAGGCGGGAGCAGAAGTAACCCCAGACCGTGGCCAGGCTAGCCCGGGATGTGCACTGCGCTCCCTGCCAGTGCACATGCTGGGTTTAGCCCTACCATGGTCCAGAGAAGCCTACCCCAGACCGTGTAGAGTGGGCCCTCGCATCTGACGGCCCGCTCTAGCTAAGCCTGGCCAGTAACTGGAGCAGTTCCAGGCAGGCGCGACAGCCTCATAAGCCGCTGCACCCGCCCGTCAGGGAGGAGGTGGGGCTACGCTGAGCAGTGTGGAAGGCGAGACCATGCAGACCAACATCTGCACATCCCCCGCCCTCTCCCTAATCCCAGCCACCATCACTTTTGTTTGGCACTGGGGCGTAATTCTGCCCAGGGTGAGGGTTCTCACCCTGGGCAGGATTCCCTTTTCCCCTGTAACTAAGCTAAGCATGTGCACCTGCAACTTTGTGGATGTATTCCTGTTTCTCCTTCTGTTTCCCTTCCCCATCTTCTCCTCTCCCTTCTCTCTTTTAGATTGTAAGCCCACTGGGGCTGGGACCTGTTTATAATTGATGGTTGTAAAGCACCAGGTACATTGCTGGCATTCAATCAATCAATAAAAAAATTAATTGCTTTAAAAAAATCAAGTGATTCTGGGCATTTGACAGAAATGTGATCTATTTTTTTTCAAAGAATGTAAATTTTCAACAAAATGTTTCACTTTTTCTATTACAAAGATATTTTCCCACTAGCTTTGCCTCTCAGAAAGTGATCTCCTACTAAATAAGTGACAGCAGCTGCAAAGCTGAGCACTCTCTCTTTCTTAATTTATTACATTTTCTTAGGGCATGTGTATATTGGAGAAAGTGATCAAGATTGGGTTGGGATTAGAGGTCAGGTATTAGCTAAAGTCAGCATAGTGCAGGTGCAGGATAACCCCCTTAACTCAATTTAGCTTGTTATGTTGTGGTGTAGGGGAAGCCAGGGCCACAGCATGAATGACTAAATTAAAGAAAATGGTCTTAGTACCTGCTTATTTTTTGTTCACCTGGAGCATAATACTATTTCCCGGTGATGATTACAGAAGTTTTGCCATTGTCAACAGTGAGAGCAAAATGAGGCATTTTATAGGGTCTCCATCTGAAGTAGCACTCCTGGCGATAACATCATTATTTCTGATTTCACTGTAACTCTGCAACTCACTTGAGCATTGATTGTTACATAGCATGCATGTCTACAGCATCACTCATGGATATAATGTCACTGTTTTCCTTTCTCCCCATGCTCTGTGACCTTGCATCCATGTCAAGCATAATGTAGCATCAGTGATGTGGCAAGGACTGAAAAGGTCCCAGCAGGAGTTTGTTGCCCATAATAATTCTGTCAAAATTCAATATAGTAATTCAGCCAAACTTGTCCTGTGACCTCCCTCCTCCCTCACACCCAATTTGCTTTACAACATCCAAGTAATACCATGACTAGTTATAAAACAGAATTTTCTGGCAAGGAATACTGACATTTGGGACCTGATTTTCTACTACCATTACAAAAAAAAATTCCTGATGGAATTTACTATAGGAAGGAAATCTGCCCAGTCAGAACCCGCTATAGAGGGCAGTGAGCTGCTCACTATGCTAACCATCATGGACACTTTTCCTCTGCAGAGCTACATTTCCCATAATATGTAGAAACTCCCCTATTTAGTGGACCAGGAAGGATTTAATTTAGCTTCCTAGTTGATTGAAATGGAGTTGGAGAAGACGTCATATATGATATGGGGATGCAGTCCTCCAGGGGGAACGTGCCATTTTCCTCTGTGGCTTTCCGCAGAAGATTACATTTTCCATGACTCTACATGTGGTTCCCACATTATGGTTGACATGGATGAAAGGTCACAGAGCAGTGAAAGAAAGGAAAACAGTGACATTACATCCATGAGCGATACTCAAGTGAATTGCAGATTTACATGTGGTTCCCAGCCAGCATAGTGAAGATCTCTACCTCAGAGGCTAGAAATTTCAGATCAATGTTTTATTTGGAATTTTAAAAAATTTCATGGAAAATGTCATTTCAGATTTATCAGAAAACATTCCCATCAAAAGTTTTTCAACCAGCTCTAATTAGAATCATAGACCTGGAAGGAAAATAGAGGGTCATTTAGCCCAACGCCCTGCTAGGATGCAAGATGATGACAAAATCCCTGACAGATGGCTGTCCAGCATCATTTCGAAAACCTGCAACAATGGAGAGCCTACAACCTTCCTAAGCAGATTGTTCCATTGCCTCACAGCTCTTACTGTTGGGAAGTTTTTTTCTGATATTTAATAGGGATGGACGAACGCGGTTTGGAGTTCGGACTGAACTTGGTCTGTTTGGACATCCAGACCGAACGTCTGAACCGAACTTTCGAATGACCGAATCGTTCGGTCGGGTTCAGATGAGTTCAGGGGCGGGAAAAATATCTTTTTAGGACCAAAAATTCAGTTTCGGTTTCGGTATCGATAGCGCTATTTTTGAGTGTTCGGCCAAGTTCGGCCAAACTGAACTAGGCTGAACCGAACCATCGAACCCGAACTTGGGTTTCGAATCGAACGTCCAAACATCTGAACCACGTTCTGTTCGCTGATCCCTAATATTTAACCAAAATCTATTTCTAGTCCTGCCCTCTAGCGATGAAGAACTTCTTGGGGGCAGCCCTTTAGATATTTAAAGACTGCTATTATGTCTCTCAGTCTTCTCTTTACTAGAGTAAACATGCCCAATTCCTTAGCCTTTCCTCATAGGACGTGACAGCAGCTGGGGCTGGGAAGTGGATGGGGGGATGTGCAGACATGGTCTGCATGGCCCCAGCCCCTGCACTGCTCAGCACAACCTGGCCCCCTCCCTGACGGGTGGGTGTGGTGGCCTATGAGGCCGCCGCACCCAACTGGAGTTAGGTAGAGCAGGCCATCAGACATGATGGCCCACTCTACCACACTCACTCTGGGGATGGCTTCCCCAGACCGTGGCAGGGCTAACTCTGGGATGTGCGCTGGCAGGGAGCCCAGCACACAACCCAGAGTTAATCCTGCCACAGTCTGGTGGTATATTTGTTCCTGCCTACAGCAAACATCTGGCAGGCGGGAACAAACATGACACTACCATGGGTGGCTACGCCAGGGTAAGCATGGCCACCCGTGGTAGCGTAATGTTTGAAAACACCCATGCACATGAGCCACACATGCAGCACAGCTGCGTGGGACAAAGGCGCACCCAGGCCAATGTAACCCCCCGAGCCCAGAGCAGGCACGGCTCCACCCCCAGGCCGCGGGGTGTGTGGGCTTGAGGGGTTGCATCAGCCTGGGTTGTGCCTTTGCCCCATCTGAGCATGCGTGTTCTGGCCTGAGCACTGTGACTGGCTGCAGGTGGCATACGCAGGCTACTGGATTGCACCCATATTCTCTAGATATGACACTGTTATGACAGTATAGCAATGGTGCTATAGTTCAAGACACTTTGAAACATTTTTAACTTTAAGATGACAAAGAACATGAAGATAAAAAAGAAATCGTGTTTGTCAGAAATCTTTCCTCCTAATTCTCTATTCTAGCCAAGCGCTCCAAGGGTGCTCTGCACTGTAGTATCAACACACCTCTAAATAGTGTATTAAGAGATAGGACTAATTAGGATGCTGTCAAATGTGGTTCATATACTTGGTTACATCCTCCCCCTAGAGAAAAATTGTGTGTGCACTGAAGCGTTTTTGTTGGCAAGATATGTTTTTTCTTTTATGGGGGAATAAGGGTTTAGGTGGTGCCAAGGGTTTGTATTAGTGAAAAAGGTATTAATCAAAAAGGTACACCTTGCATTTGGAATGGACAGTGATGAGGTTTGTGATTAATTTTACTTCTTTCAAGGATTCATCCTAATGTCGTTGGTTGCTGAAGAAGTTCTAGTTTCTGCACAGATAAGCTTTAACTTTGGGGTAGACTATTCTATTGTGGCGTGCCTGAGGAGCAGTTGTGTAAGTTTCAAATCTAACCATGGAGTGTCTTGAAAATAAGGACTGCAACTTTGAACTTGGCATGGCAAATGAATAGAAGTAGTGGAGGCAGGTTTGGCATGCTTGCACTAACCTTGCTGCTGAGAAGAGATAGATTCATGCTCAGGTATAATTCAGGCAGGGTGTGGCAAATTATGTACGGTCATTCTCTCCCAGGATGGGGCAGAATCTCTTTGCTGAAAGAAAAGCTACAAAACGACATTTTAAAAAATGGATAGCATTCTGTTTGGCACTTTCCGTTATCAGAGGGTAAAAACAGAAGTGATGGTAGCGCAGCCTGGCATGGGTTGGGAAGCTGCAGCGGAAACAGTCTGGGTTGGGCTGCAGAAGAGACATGCCCGCGGCCGGGGGTGGGTGGGGAGGAGATCCACCAATGTGCAGCCAGCCAGTCCTACCCCGTCCCGCCCCACCCCCCACCATGGCAGGCAGCCATGGTGACCAATGACAGCCAGCTATTATGGCCAGTCATGGCAGACCTGACCCGGGCCATGTCTGCCTGCCTGAACAAACATGATAGCCTGCTGTGGCCTGCTTTGGCCCAGCCACGCAGACCTTAGTCTGGACTGTGACTTCGCTGGTTTCCCAAGGTCAGAGCCTGGGCTATCTACTGACAAGCGCAGGCAACATCTGGTGGTGCCTACACAAATCTGCAGGTGAGGTCCAGGCCAAAGCATGACAAAGAGGCCATAGTGGACTGCTGTCATGTCTGTCTGTACTCAGAGAGTGAGAGAGTGTGTTTATAAAAAAAATTATCATGTATTTATTTCTCTTAGTTTTAAAAAAATGTATTTTATTTATTTAATATATTTATATCCCGCCCCTCCTGCAACAGCTCGGGGCGGCTTCATTTAAAATGTTTAAACCTAAGCCTTCACAAAAAGGATGTCATCAGTCACATCGATGGACTTATCCAGTCTGGAGTTGGGCCACCACCGCAGCCAGAACCAGTCCCACCCCCAAACTACTACTACTTACAATTTCTATAGTGCTACTAGGCGTACATGGTGCTTTACTGTCACAGGGTTTTGGAGATAGCTCACTGCCCAGTAGGCTTAAAATCTAAGCTGTACAAGGGAAGGGTGAGGGGAACACAGGGAAAGACAGATACATTTCCATTTGGGGTACGGAGGCAGAGAAGTTGTGAGTTGCCCAAGGCCACCTAGTGAGTTCACAGCTAGAGTGGGATTCACATCCTGGCCTCCTAAGTCCAAGTCCATCACCTGCCACTACACCCCATTGGCTCTAATGTGATGGGGGCCGAACCATCAGGGAGGGTGGAGAGATGCACGGATGTGTGTCCACCTCCATGCTGCGCCCAGCCTTCATGGCCGGCCATGGCGACATCAATGTAAGACTTGGCTGTTCTGCCAGGCTTTAGTTGGGGTTTTATATATTTTATATATTCGATTTTATTTTGATATTTGTCCCCAATCGTGGTTAGGCTGTGCTCCCTTGTTTTTGATCCCTCTTTGTTCCCCTTTTTGTATTGTTTTATGATGGATTTTCTACGTGTGTTTTTATCTTGTAAGCCACCCCAGGCTGCCTTGACAGGAGGGGTGGGTAATAAATGCTTTAAAATAAAAAATAAAATAAATACCATGGTACCCAGAATCAGCAGGGACTCCAGACCAGGTCCAGTAAAGTGGACTTTCAAACACAATAGCCTGCTTTACTCTCCGTCAGGCGGTCAGATTCTGGCTGTAGTGGCAGCTAGCCTAGGCTGCAAGTCAGAGACTTTCCCAAGTCACAGTCCGGGCGAGCCACCACTATAGCCGGGATTAATCCCAGGCGAACATCTGGCGCCCCAGAAAGGGACGTTACAGTGGCCCACAAGTTTATTTATTTATTTATTACATTTTTACCCTGCATCCTCCTGCACAACAGTGGCTCGGATCAGCAACAACATATAAAATACAGTACATAAAAAAGTATTATAATATTAAAATTATTAAAAAGGCTAAATGCTAAGGCAATAAAAATACCCTCCCAACCCCCCACCCCACCCCTCTTCCCCAAAGGCCTGGCGGAACAACCAGGTCTTACATGATCTTCGGAAAGAGGGGAGGTCCGGGGATAAATGGGCCTCCATTGGGAGGGAGCTCCACAGCCTAGGTCCAGCCACCGAGAATGCCCTCCCCACCATTGCCACCTGGGGGGACCTCGAGTTGGGCGCCCGCGGATAACTGCAGGGACCACGAAATGACCCGGGGCCTGAGACGGTCTCACAGATAAGCAGGTCTCAAGCTGTTTAGGGCTTTAAAGGTCATTACCAACACTTTGAATTGGGCCCAGTAGACTATAGGCAGCCAGTGCAAAGAACAGAGCAGAGGTGTAATGTGCTCACAGCGACCCGTCCCCGTTAGGAGACAAGCTGCCGCATTCTGCACCAGCGGCAGCTTCCGAACCGTCTTCAAAGGTAGCCCCACATAGAGTGTATTATGGTAGTCCAGTCGAGAGGTAATGAAAGTATGGATGATGGTTGTCAGGTCCGAGTTGGAGACATATGGCCAAAGCCGTTGCACCAGATGTAATTGGCAAAATGCTCCTCTCACCACAGTCTCCACCTGACAATCCAGGCGGAGCTGTGGGTTGAGGAGCACACCCAAACCACGGACCTGGGTGGCCAGAGGGGGGCAGACCCCACAAATAATACGAGCCACCACCACCCCAGCCCTACCAACCAGCATCACCTCCGTCTTATTGAGATTCAGCCTTAGTCGATTCGCCCTCATCCAGTCCCCCACAGCCGCCAAACACCGGGTAAGTACCGAGACTGCCAGGCCTGGATCTTCAGAAAACGAGAGGTAAAGTTGTGTATCACTGGCGTACTGATGACGCCGTACCCTGAACCATCTCATTACCTCCCCCAAAGGTTGCATATATTTTTTTATTTTATTTATTTTACCAGTTTTATACCCCTACCCCTCCTGCTCGAGAGCAGCTCGGGGTGGCTTATGTATATATATTTTATATACATAAAATATAATTAAAACATTTAAAAGGATAAAAAGAACTAAAAGGGCAGACCCCTCCCTACCCGTCTCCCTTTCCAAAGGCCCGGTGGAACAGCCAGGACTTACACTGTCTACAGAAAGAGGGGAGGTCCGGGGCCAGGCAGACCTCTGTCAGGAGTTCCACAGCCTAGGAGCAGCCACTGAGAATGCCCTCCCTATCGTCGCCACCCAGGCAACCCAGGGGACTTCGAGTTGGGCATCCCCAGCCGACTGCAGGGGCTGCAATGCAATCCGGGGCCTGAGGCGGTCCCGCAGGTAAGCCAGGCCCAGGACATTTAGGGCTTTGTAGGTCATTACCAGCACCTTGAATTGGGCCCAGAAGATAATAGGCAGCCAGTGCAAAGAACAGAGCACCGGTGTAATGTGCTCATGGTGACCCGTCCCCATTAAGAGCCGGGCCGCCACATTCTGCACCGGCTGCAACTTCCAGACCGTCCCCAAGGGCAGCCCCATGTAGAGTGTGCTACAGTTGTCTAGTCTAGAGGTGATAAAGGCATGGATGATGGTGGCCAGATCCGAGTCTGAAACATACGGCCGCAGCCGTCGTAACCAGATGTAATTGGCAAAATACTCCCTTCATCACAGCCTCCACCTGGAGATCCAGGCGGAGCTCTGAGTTGAGGAGCACCCCCAGGCTATGGACCTGTGTGGCCATAGGGGGGCAGACCCCATCGATGATGGGGGCCACCACCACCCCAGCCCTACCCACCAACATCACCTCCGTCTTGTTGGGATTCAACTTCAGACGGCTCGCCCTCATCCAGTCCCCTACAGCTGCCAAGCACTGGGTGAGCACAGAGACTGCCGGGTCTGGGTCTGCAGATGTAAAGTTGTGTGTCATCGGCATAATGATGACAACGCATGCCAAACCCTCTCACTACCTCACCCAAAGGCTGTGTATACACGTTTAACAGGAGGGGGAACAGAATAGAACCCTGCGGGACTCCACACATGAGGTCCTCGGGAGATGAAGTAGATTCCCTGAGAATCACACACTGAGTTCTCCCGGCCAGGACCAAGCAAAACCATTCAAGAACAATTCTGCCCACCCCGGCCCAGTCCTGCAGCCGAGCCACCAACATCTCATGGTCAACGGTATCAAATGCAGCCAACAGATCTAATAGAATTAAAATAGAAGATCTACCCTGGTCTAATTCATGGCGTAGGTCATCAACCAAAGCCACAAGTGCAGTCTCCGTGCCAAACCCAGGGCGAAAACCAGACTGCGCGGGATCAAGGAAACTGACCCGATCTAGATATCCCTGAAGCTGCCTAGCCACCACCCATTTAATAACCTTCCCTAAAAAGGGAAGATTAGAGACTGGCTAATAGCTGGCCAGGGAGACAATGTCAAGAGTTGGTTTCTTGAGCAGGGCCCTCACCACTGCCTCTTTGAGGCGGCTCGGCACCCTGCCCTCAGCACCCTGCCATTGACAACCTCCACCAGTAACTGCCCTAATGTCTCCCAGCAAGCCTTGACCAGTCAGGACGGGCACAGATCTAATTCACAACAGGTGGCCCTTACAGCCCCAAGGACTTCTGCTGCATCAGCAGGCAACAACCACTGAAATTGATCCCATGAAATAGGACAAGGCGGGTCCTCCACCCCCTCAGGTTCACCTACTGTCATAAGTGCAGCATTGAAGTTGTGGTGAATCTGAGCGATTTTATCTACAAAAAAGTCAACAAACAAGTCACAGAGGGCACTGGAAGATTCCAGTTCGAGGCGGAGAGAGGCCGGACTGACCAGCTGCTGCACCATCTGGAAAAGGTCCGCTGGACGTGACTTTGCGGATGCTATGAGGGCAGCAAAGAACTCTTTCTTTGCTGCCCGCACTGCCACAGAATAAGCTTTTAAACTAGCTTTATGTCACAATCGGTCAGCTTCAGCACGACTCCGGTGCCACTGTCGCTCCAACTGCTGTCCTTCCCGCTTCATCCAGCGCAGGTCCTCTGTAAACCAAGGAGACCAACATCGTTGGCATTCCAGAAGCGGACACCTGGGAGCCGTTTGGTCAATGGTCTCAGTCAACAATTTGTTCCAGAAGACAATGAGGTCATAGAGCGAACGGTCATCGAGATCAGGAGGCAATTCCCCTAGGGCATTCCAGAACCTCTCTGGTTCCATAAGTCCCCGGGGGCAGACCAACCAAACTGGTCCTACATCTCTCCGGGGGCAGACCAGACATGTGCCAGGAGATCAATCTGGAGGAGATAATGTTCCGTCCATGATAAGGGTGTAATTGATACATCCCCCACCACCGGATCCCCCGCCTCAAGGCCAGTGCAGAGTATTAGGTCAAGGGTATGTCCTCCATCATGCGTCGGGCCCACAACCCTCTGAGACAGTCCCATGGTTGTCATGGTGGCCATGAACTCACGCTCTTCTCCCGCAAGGTCAGCGTCAGCATGGATGTTGAAATCCCCCAGAACTAAAGTCCTTGGAGACCGCAGGACCACCCCTGATACCAACTCAGATAGGGTGTGTAGGGATGCTGCCATACAGGTAGGTGCACAGTATATGAGCAGCAGCCCCAATCTGTTTCCAGCCAAATCGATCACCAGATGGATCCCCTCCATGCCCCAAATAGTCTGCACTGGATATCTCCTCACAGACCAGGTGTCCTTAAAAATAAAGGCTACACCACCACCCCACCCCTCTGGTCTCGGCTGGTGCTGTACAGAGGAGCTGGCTGGAACAAGGTCAGCCAAAATTGGCCCCAACTCAGTGTCCAACCAGGTCTCTGTATACACATTGAACAAGAGAGGGGACAGAAAAGAACCCTGCGGGACTCCACACATGAGGTCCCGGGGAGAAGATGTATATTCCCCGAGGACCACCCGCTGAGTTCTTGAACCATTCAAGAAAAATCCCGCTCACCCCGGCCCGGTCCCGCAGCCTTGTCAGCAACATCTCGTGATCAACGGCATCAAACGCTGCTGACAGATCCAACAAGATCAAAATAGATGATCTGCCCTGATCTAATTCACGGCGTAGGTCATCGATCGAGGCCACAAGTGCAGTCTCCGTGCCAAACCCTGGACGAAAGCCGGACTGCAAGGGATCAAGAAAATCGACCCGGTCCAGATGCCCCTGTAACTGCTGGGCCACCACCCATTCAATAACCTTCCCTAAAAAGGGAAGCAAGAGTTAAAGCAAGTGTGGTAAAGCGGGCCACCGTCATGTCTGAAAACAGTGAGAAAGCTTCTTTTCTATGATGAGAAAAGATTGGTTTAGAAATAAAGAACCTATACCTGACTAAAAATAACATACTTTCAATTATATGCATTTTACCACTTAATTCACCTCCTGGAGAAAGGTCCAATAGAAGACATTTTTAACAACCTGGTGTGCATTATAACAACAAACAGACCTAGAAAGTTCTAATTTTTGTGAAGATGGAGTCATCATACACATACTGTTTGGGATTGCCCGCTGTAATCATTCTGGTCATAGACATGACAAAATACGGAGACATTGAACAGCATTCATTTTATTATATGCAGAAAGATACACCTCAGTGTTACACAACAGCAGCAACATGGTAAAACAAATGCTTAATTCTGACAGTGGTAACAAAACTTAGCCCTACTGCCACAACGTATAAAAATAAAAGTATTATTATTATTTACTTTTTAACAGCTGAGAAAGATCTAAGGCAAAGACTACATAGTAAGCACACATTAGATAAAATCAAGATTTAATTAGGGAGAAGAGGGTATTAGTTAATGGAATGTTATAATTATAATTTGACATCTGAGAATAAATAAATAATTTCTGACTTGGTTTATTTGCTGAATCATACTTTTCACAAAGCAAAACCCTAGAATATTAGATGCCAAATAAGAAATTCTTGGACATTTCTGTATCTTGTCCACTTATAGAGATAGCACGGTTTACTCTTTGTTTTAATCTACTTGTTTCAGAAGCTTTTGATCATAGTTGGTCACAGTTTAGAAGGCGAGGAAGAGATAAGAACAACCAGCAGATACAAGATACATTGTGATTAGTTTGTGAGTTCTTTGAAATGTCTTCTTGGATGGGAATCTTGCCTTAGCCTCCACCCAGATGTACAACAAGCTCACCACCTGAGGAAGAAGCTATTTGGTGGACCACAGAGGCCAGTATAAGCAGGCACAGTATTCCCAGTATGGACTGAAGTATCTTTTAGTGTCCGTTATGCTTTTCTACTCCAAATTGTTATTCCATGTTACTGCTTCACCATTAAATTGTCCTGTAAGCTTGCACAATTTTAAATGGAACCTATATCTGCATTCTTTGTGCTTCATAAGAATGGGTAGAAAAAGATAGATACACTGTGACAAAGCAACTTTTTGTGTCGGCTGGTTTCTTTTCCCATCATCTGTTTCAACTGCTGGAAGTACTGGTGCTCAGCATCAGGAAGCAGTGGGTGGAAGAAGGAGCATGCAGACACAGCAAATGCAGGCAAGCACCCATGGGTTGAAAATAACTGCCAGATCCTGAAGGAGAGACTTTCAATGAGACTTGTCTTTAGATTGTAAGCTCTCGGGCAGGGACTGTGTCTGTTTTATTCTCTGTAAAGCGCCAGGTACACTTCTTGCGCTATATATAAATGCTTATAATAATAATAATAATAATGAGCTGAGAAAGGAATGGGATGTGCAGGAGGCCACATTGCCACAGTGCAGGAAGTAGCATACAGAATGCCTGGAAAGCAGGATGAGGCCAGGCATGAAAAGATGCTGCAGCTGTTGTCCAATTTGACCAGTAAATGACACTGAGTAGCTACTAAGGACTGGAATCATCAAGCTGATGAAGGTCCAAGAGGCCATTATTGCTGCTGGAGCAAAGAGTGAAAAACTGTAGCACACATTAATTACAGCAACCCACCCCAATAACTCTCTTCCCCCTCCTTCCCAGCACACACACACACACACACACACCACCCTCTGAGCCTGAAACCAACACCCCCAGAGGAAAATGAAGGGGGCCCATGGTCATCACAAGCTGTTAGAAACAGAGTGATTATTTAACTTATTTACAAAGTAATTATTGTTTTACTTAGGTTTTCATCTAGTTTGCTGTTTTGTTCACTTGCAGTCTTACACAATCATTTTAAAATGATTTATGTTGTACCTGAGGCCACTGGGTGAGATCACTGGCCGCCATAACATGCCTGTCATGACAGGGGGTGGGGTGCTGGGCGCACTGCAGGGTAGGGCCAGCCGGTGCAGCTCCCCGGTGGCCCAGCCGCCAGCATGTATTTTAGCCAGCCCGACCCGGTTGGGACTGTGTTGGTGGCAGGTTCCCGACTCCAGTCGGGTTGTGACAGCGGCACTCTGCCATAACCTCTGCTAACACCCATACTCTCCTTTTCATCTGACCCAGGTCTTGCAATCTTGGTGCTTTGCACCTAGTGCCTGGCTGTCATTGGAGACTGGAAGCTGAGTCCAGATAAGACTGAGGTGATATTTGCCGCCTGGCCCTGTGACCTGGGAGGCATAGGGACACCTGTCATTGATTATGTCCAGCCTCTTTTAGTCTCTCAGATTCCCAGCTTTGGGATGCTTCTGGATCAGCCACTGCACCTGAAATATCAGGTTGCTGTGGTGGCAAGAACACCTTTCACCAACTTCATCTGGTGAAAAGGCTGTAATCCTTTCAGATTTGGACTTGGCCACTGTCATCCATGTCTTTGCAGCCTTGAGACTAGATGTCTGCAAAGCACTCGACATGGGGCTGCCTTTGATGACTATTCAGAAGGTGGGTGTGGGCAGCCCACCTTCTTTCGGAGGGCGGTTGCCAGGAGCACATTACCCCAGTGCTCTAGAGTCTGTCCAGGCTAACAGTAGCTTTTCAAGTAGCTTTGTTGTGAGCCGCCCCAAGCTGCCATTGTGAGCAGGAGGGAGCGGGCTACAAATATTTTGAAATAAATAAATACATAAAAATTCAAGAAGCTAGTTTTGATTTATAAAGCCCTGAACAGACTTGGCCCCATATATCTGAAAGACTACCTCTTTCCTTACTTCCCATTGTAGCCTCTGAGGTCAACCAGTAGCACCATTTATCCATCCAGTCCTTACAGCAAGGGCACAGAGACAGGCATTCTTGGTGGCTGTCCCACAATTATGTAACTCCCCTGGAGTTTCATCTAAGCCGGAGCCTGCTCCAGATGACTTTTCTATTTGGCCAGACATTTGGCAGGTGGAAACAGGTTTTGGGGGGAGGATTAGAGATAGGGGATTTATATTGGTTTTTATTTGTGTAGTTTTAAATGTATTTTATGGATTGTAACTCGCCTTGGGATTGGGTAGGGTAAAAATTACAATAAAATAAGTTTCAAAATGATTACCTTGGCATCTGTTAAAGCTGGGTTATTATTAGTTTGCTCTTATTATAAGTTTGATCTTTTGTCCATAAGGAATTTTGCAATCCCAGCCGCCACCTTTACCACACAATCCCCAAGTCGACAGGAGGGAAGCCTATCCCTAAAAAGTACTCCCTGAGCATCCTTAACTCCCAAAGCAAATATTTAACTCCCTTGGCCAAGAATTTTCCAGTATCATATCTCCCTAGTAGGAAGGGGGACACTAGTCATCAAACAGATCATTATCAGTTTGACAGGTCACATGGGATCCTACGTCAGTGGAAGTCCCGCCCTCCTGGGGGTCGTGAGTCCTGCCTTGGGACAGAAGTGACATGGGTAAGCGGAAGTGACGCAGAAGGAGGTAATGCTTCCGGGTCAGGGAGGCGGGAACCTTTTGTTCCCACCCCCCTGAACCCGGAAGGTCCTTATGCTTGACTTTGGGGGGGTCTGCTTCTGGGTCAGGGTGGCTGGAACCGAAGAGGTCCTTTGAAGAGCGCCATGTAATGCCTCTATGAACTCAGGAGAGTGAGATGGACCAGTAGGTATGGGTTTTGTGAGGATCAGAGCAACTTTATGGTGCAGGGTTTGGGGTAGGGTGAATTGCAGCTATTGGGTCATGTAACCCCTCTATGAGCTCAGCTGACTGAGCTGAATCATTCAGTGTAGGTTTCATCATCCTAGCCCACTCCATCCTGGAAAAAAATGGGTTCAATGAGGTGGGGTTTCCGAGGTAGGATGAGTCGCAAAAAGAGGGTCATGTGAGGGTTCAAATGACTCAGGAGTGTGAGCTGAACCAATCAGCATCTGCTGCAATGTGGTTCCTCATCTTGGACCTGGGATTCTCCCGCGCACCAAACTGAGCATGGTGCTGGTTCCTGGTGCCATTTACGGGGGCTAGGCAGGTGGGTCGATGGTCCGGGTTCCACCTTGAGTACCTCTTCATCGCTGTGGGCTTCCATGGGGTTCCGTTCGGCGACAGCACGTACTGCAGCCTCCATCGACTCCATATGAATAGGCCAATGGGATCAAGAAGAGACGTGAGGACCTAGCATTGCAAGTGAAGCAGGGACAGCCTGTTTCGCCTCTGCTCCACCTGCACATCTGACGTTCCAGCTTTAGGACTGATGAGTCACCCGGGAGTGAGGTCAAGCAGAGGTGAGGTTGCTCTCCATCTAAAAGTATCCATTGAGCCAGATAATCTTCTCATGTGTAGCTTCTGGTGGGAGGAATCTATGTACGGTCTCTTCTTCACAGAGTTTCTCCCATATCAGAAGCAGGAGTTCGTCTCCCAAGAAGCAGACTGAAAGCCACATGCTTCCATTCTAGCTCAGATGTCAGATCTCCCTCTTCCCAGGGCCGGCCCAAGGCATGTGCCACCAGTGCCCAGGCACATAGCCCCACGGGGGGAGGGGCCCCGCACCGCCGCAGGCTAGAGACTGACAGACGCTGCCGGTTTTTGTTTTTTCCCCCACCGGGCGTCTCCGAGTCAGTCCTCATGGGGGGGGGGGGGGGAGCGCGTAAACTTCCTGGGAATTCCTGGTGAGTTATACGCTGACCTGACACAGCCAAGTTGCAGGTAAGTAATCAGCCGCCCCTCATCCCCTGACCCCCCCCCCATTCTAGCAAGTGCCGGCCAGTCTTTGGGGCCCCACAGCAAGGCTTGGCACATGGCCCCTGAAACCCTTGGGCCAGCTCTGCCTCTTCCTCAGCAGAATAGTTCTCCTGAAATTCTGATACGGACAGATTACCATCTGCTTCTGTGTACAACCCCACTGGTCATTGTGTGTATACCATATCTGCTTCTGTGCCTCACCCACAGAAGAAGACTCGAGCTATTCAGCCTGGCAATTTAGCTCAAGCTATAAATACTTATATATTTTTTAGCTCTTGAGGTCATTTGCACAAAATGCCTTTACACCAGATTCCTTGTCAGGCAGTGAGAGGCAGTCCAAACTACATGGCCAAACTATTCATCTTTAAGGGTGTGGATTTTTTTGTTGTTATTATAATAAAGAAAACAAAATATGGATTTTTAATTTTTGTTATTGATAAATGAAAATGAAAGAACATAATGAAAAAACAAAACAATTGTTTTGTTGTTACGAATTAATAGGAAAAACCTGAAAAGCACATTATTGGCTATAACCTTTTTGTTTTAGATCTGATCTTGGTGACACTTGGCAGTATTATACTCCCAATAAAGGGCATTCTGTGGGCCAAATTTCAGAGAGATTGAATAAAGGAATATGATTATTTAAGTAGTTGAAATTCTTTATTTTGCAGAAATCTGCATACACATTCCTGGCTGTATCGTCTTTGTCTCCCATCTGATTTGAATTAAATTTGGCAAGGTTATACCCCTCCATAAGAGTAGTATGTCTGCAAAATTTCAGAAGGCGTGGATAAAAGGTTATTCTGTTATAAATTGTCATCACAATTTACTTGTAAATGCATTACTGGCTGTAACATTTATTTATTTTTTTGTCTATCCATTTTACATGAAATTTCGAAGGATTGTATCGCAGACCTTCAGGATTATCTCTGTCAAACTGAAGTAAGATTTAATAAAGGGTTCAAGTGTTATAAGCAATTGAAATTTTCCTCTTGAAGACTTTCATTATTCACTGAAGGTAAATAGCACATGCAGTGCCATTCAGAGACAGGCATAGCAGAGGGGAGGGGGCTGTAGAAGGAAGAGGGAGCAGCCCAACAGACTGACAGACACATTCCCTGGCCAATTACTGCATGCTTCCATCTTTACAGGAGGACCAATTAATGGTGGCTTCAAGACTGGTATAGAGGGTAGATATAAACTGCTGTTCTTTGGGCCTGCTCTTTGTCTGTGGTTAGTTTTGGCTTTGGTCAGAGCGTTTTCTCAGACTTTGCTGGCAGACTTTGTGTGTGTGTGTATCTGTGTCTGTGTGTGTGCATGCGTGCATGCACGCTAGAGCTCACTGCAAGAGTTTAGCTAGCTACATAAATCCAATCCCCACACACCCGGTGTGCTGCCCAACATCATTCTGCCCCCTCCTGGGGTGTTCTCTGCAAGTTAACAGACACCGCCACGCACCTAGGATGCCCACCCAGACTGTATCCTGTGCCAAACAGCAGAGATGACAGATATGTCCTCTGGCCAATTGGCTTGTCATTTTAAAGAGACCCTTGCTAGACAGAGATGTGATTGCCTCTCTTACTGCATGTTTCCAACTTTCCAGGACCAATACTGGGTGGCTCTGAGGCGGGTATAGAAGGGACATAACTGGGACTTCAGGAAACAAGGCAGAGGTCAGGGGGAAGCATCCCAGCAATCAGGAGATATAGTTCAAACATCCAGGCTGGCCAATTGTCATCACAATCACATCCTGCAGCACTGTGACAGAGGACATGAGAGAATCCCTTATTGGCTCTTTCCCAAGAAGAAGATGCTTCCAACTTCCCAGTAACAAGTGAGGGAGAGGGGTATAGGTGGTCACAGCAGAGAATGATATATGGGTGGCATTTCTGCTGGCCAACTGACATCACAAGCACATCTTGTACCACAGTGACGAAGATAAGAGAATCCCTGGCATAGGCTCATACTCTTCAGATCATGTGCAGGCTTATACATTTGGGTCCCTTTATTATATCTTTTCTATATTTTGCAGAGATGTTCCTAAAGATCCAAGATACAATCCTGCCAACCGTCATGTTTACAGACTGGAATATGAAGATGTTAGAGCCAGAAATGCATTTACAAATAAATCACTTATAACAGTTGGAATGTTTATGCAATACTTATGAAATTTGTCAGAGATAGTACACTTGGGGAAGGATATAGGCTTGCCAGGTTTCATCTAAATCAGATGGGAGACAAAGATGTTACATCCAGGAATGCGTGTACATAGAATTTTGTAAAATAACAAATTTCAACTGCTTATAAAATTGGATCCCTTTATCTAAGCTTTCTGAAATGTGGCACACATATTGCCCTCTGGTGGGGATATAACTCTGCCAATTATCATCCAAATTGGATAATAAATAAAAATGTTACAGTCAAAAATGTGTTTTCCATTGAAACCACTGAAAATCGAAAATGAAAGTAAAAACAAAAACAAAAGAGAGTTACTGTGCACATCCCTATTCATCTTGGGGTTTTCCCATCACCTTGTTTATTTTGATTTACAAGACAGAAGTGACATATGTCTCTCAGCGCCTTTGAGAAATAATTAAAGGCACAATAGATCAATCCCAAAAGCATAAAATGAAAGCAAACAGCATCCTCTCAAAAATATAACAGAGAACCATGTGAAATAGAAAACATACTTTAAAACGCTTGCCAGCAGCTCCCGCTCTTGAGTCCTGCATCTAGAATGTGGCAGTGTGAAATGAGAATCACACTTTCAATTATTATTAGTTTATTAAGTATTTATATACCATCATGAATGTACCTGGTGAATCATAGATTATAAACAGGTCCCTGATCCAGTGAGCTTACAATCTAACAGAGAGAGATGAGGGAGGGGATAAGAGGGAGAGACAGGAGTAGCTGTCACCAAGTTGTGACACTGCAGGTGCACATGCTTAGCTTAGTTACAGGGGAGAAGGAGACCCTGGGAAAACTAGGGAGGAGACAGAGGGTATTTTCAGATGTGACACCCTCGACCATGGTGGCCATGCTTTCCCCAGCATGGCCACGGGCAGGGGTGTCACATCTGCTCCCGCCCGGCCAGATGTTCACCACAGGCGGCCGCAGAAGTAACCCCAGACCATGGCAGGGCTAACACAGGATGTGTGCTGGGCTTCCGGCCAGCGTACGTCCCATGTCAAGTGTCCTCATCAAGTGTCCCTGTCCCCAGAATGTGGTAGAGAAGGTCATCATGTCTGATGGCCCGCTCCACCTAACCCCAGCCCATGGCCTGAGCAGGTCCAGGAGGGTGAGGCAGCCTCATAGGCTGCCACACCCACCCATCAGGGAGGGGACAGGGCTGCGCTGAGGAGCGTGGGGATGGGACTGTGCGGACCCACGTCCACATGTCCCGTGCCCTCTCCCTGCCCCCTCCACAGCCTCAGCCGCCAGAATGTGGTGGGAGTTCCTGCCCGGGGTGAGGAGGCTCACCCCAGAGTGGGTTTAAGAGTAGCAGCTCACTGACCCATCATGTGTAAAAAACCCATACTAAATAGGCAGGTCTGAGGCCGCCATTCAACTCTCCCCAGAAAACAGGGAGCTGGTGCAGATCCTGGAGCACTGGTGTGATGTGCACACAGAAAGGTATTCTCTATAACAGGGTCGGGGATGAGGATCCTCAGTCCTGGGGGCCAAACGTGGCCTGCAGTTTTCATTTGATCCCTAGATCCAGTTCCTACCCTCAAAACACTGAAAGTATAAGTTCAGGGTGAGTAAACAGAGATTTGGGTATGCAAACAGGGATAGGAGACAGCTCCATGGCACAGATTCATAATCTGGACCCTCCTTTTCCAGAACTTTCTTTAACCAACCCCCCCCCCCCCAACCATAACTTCGATGTAGCCCTCGCAGTTTGCACTAATTTTGAAAGTGGCCCCTGGGAGGGAAAGGATTCCCCAACCCTGCTGTAGAGCAAATCAGATGATGCATTCCGCCTTACCAGAACTGTGTGCATGGATTTAATATTAATTATTATTATTAGTAGTAGTATTATAAGCATTTATATAGCACCATCAATGTACAGAGAATAAGATAGACACGGTCCCTGCCCGAGAGCTTACAATCTAAAGACAGGGGGAGGGGAGACAGGGAAGGGGGAACAGAGGGAGAGACAAGGGATGCAACATTCATGAGGATGTGAGAACTCAGCTACACGTTCTTGGCTTGGTTACAGTACATTGGGAGTTTGCAGATAACAGATGGGGGATAATCCTGGGTGGGGATGATTAGCAGGAGTTAGGAAGGGCGGAGCAGAAGAGGTGGGTTTTGAGGAGGGACTTGAAGGTGTGGAGGATGGGGGCAAGGCAGACGAGGGCAGGGAGGGAGTTCCAGGTGTGCGGGGCAGTGAGGGAGAAGGGACAAAGATGGTTGGGGGAGCAGGGGAGGCGTGGGAGGGTGAGGGAGGGGATGGAAGAGGAGTGGAATGGTCGAGCAGGGGTTCAGAGGGAGATCAGGCCAGAGAGGTAGGGGGAAGTGAGGTTGTGAAGGGCTTTGTAGGTGAAGATGAGGAGCTTGTGCAGAATACGCTCAGGAAGAGGGGAGCCAGTGGAGAGAGGAGAGGAGAGGCTGCACATGGTAAAAGCGGATGGGCTGGGTGGATGTTCCTGGCAGCAGAGTTTTGAACAGAGATAAGGGGAGAAAGGGGAGAGTGGGGAAGGCTAGCGAGGAGGAGGTTACAATAGTCAAGGCGTGAGATGACTAGGGCATGGATGAGAGTTTTGGCAGAGGAGACAGACAGAAAAGGGCAGATTTTAGCAATGTTGTGGAGGGAGAAACAGCAGGATTTGGTCACGGAGTCAATGTAGGGTTTGAAGGTAAGGTGCGAATCGAAGATGAAGCCCAAGCTACAGGCTTAGGGGACAGGGAGGATGGAGACCCCCGTCAATGGCAATTGACAGGGAAGAGGGAGAGGAAGGATTGGGAGGGAAGATAAGGAGTTCAGTTTTCACCATGTTCAGTTTGTGTTGGCGTTGAGACATCCAGGCGGAGATATCAAAGAGACAGTTGGTGAGACGAGCTTGAACAGAGGGGGAGAGGGAAGGAGTGGAGAGATAAAGTTGAGTGTCGTCAGCGTATAGGTGGTATTGGAACCCATGGGAGGCAATGAGTTTGCCTAGGGATTGGGTATAGATAGAGAAGATGAGAGGGCCAAGGACAGAGCCTTGGCAAACCCCGACTGAGAGGGGCAGGGATGAGGAGGGGGAGGAGTTAGGAAGAGATACATTGAAGGAGTGGTCAGAACGGTAGGAGGAGAACCAGTCGAGGACAGAGTCCCGGAATCCCAGGAAGTGAAGCGATTCAAGCAGGAGCGAGTGGTCAACAGTGTCGAAGGCAGCAGAGAGATCAAGGAGATCAAGGAGAGATCAAGGAGGACAAGAATAGAGGACAATATATCTAATGACTAGCTGTCAAGTTGGGCTATACAGTTGACGAGGTCATCTGAGAAGGAGCACTGCTTGGGAAAGGAGACTTCGGGCATTTTTAGACAAGACACTCTCCACCCACCCACTATGCATGTTGCAGGGCTTTAGTGTTACCCTATGGGTGCCTTGTAACATGTTTAGTGGGTGGGAGGGGGGTGGATAGTGGGTGCGGGGTGTCTTGGCTGAAACACCCTTCCTGAGTATGATGTACAGTACCATCCTGTCCTGGTGCAGAGTCTACTCCTCACTCAGATGCCAGGGGATGATATTAGGAAAGAATTCTGGAGTAACTACCATCTTTCTCAAGCTTGCTTTCTGCTGCTCAGATAAAAATTCTTCTGCCAGAATTAATTAGATTCTCTCCTTCCTCCTGGTGCTGGTTCTTACTAGGGTTACTGCAGCCTAGGGTTTACACCAGGAAATTGCGAGGATTTTAAAAGGGTTGCTCAAAGAAAACAGGGGATGCATTTTATTAAGCTACACCTCCACACTTTTTCTCCAAGAACAGAATGGATGCGAGTCTCTTTCTGAGGTCACTCACTGGCGTTAACTGGCCTTGGAGGCTTTTAGCACTATTATTCAGTGCTCTTTAGATGGAAATTATACATACCTACAACTGCACAAAAGTGCCTAGGCTTGGATCCTATATATAAACAACATTATATAGCCTGTTTATAGCAGCATGCTTTAATTACATTCTTCTAATGTCACTACCAAGTATGACTCAGACATTCTGTCTCTTATTTGTAAGTATTGACGACTAGTTTTTGCCTACAAAATTTATTGTGCATAGTAAGTACTGTGCATGTATGATGTTCTACATGGTGCATAAATTCACTGATATTCATTACAGAAAGAACCATTACGATCATCTAGTCTGGCCTCCAGCATTAAACAAGCCATATAATTTCTCCTACTGGTTTCCGCAATAAGCACAGCTGCTTGTAGAAGCACAAGGGAAAGCTGTGATTTTCACCTAAGGGAGTCCAGGGTGGTCAACTCCCATTAGATGTAAACAGACAGACAGCAGCTTCACATTTGCCCATTCAATGCCCTGTTACCACTAAGTTTGCCTGTCTGTCTGAAGAGTGCCCACCAGATGTTCAACATGGAGCAGGTTGAAGGATGGGCTCCACCTTAACCAAAATGTAACCAGAGGACTAGAAATCAAAAAGGTAGAAGAGGAGTTTTTAAACTCAGGGTGTTTTTAAATGAGATGGGGAGAGTCCGTGATTGGTGCGGAGGGGTGGGTTGGTGCCGTGCGTGGGGCACCAAACAAGCAGCCCCATGCACAGTTGCCTCAGCCACGCACCCACCCACCCCATTCCTACATGGGGCACTTTTCTACACGGGGCTTTTCTGGTAGTACCCTGTGCGTGGACTGGGTGGCAGTGTGTGGGTCATGGGAGCATGCACCTGTATTCAAATGAGACATGGACAGTGAATGTCCATGCATGAGGGGCAGTCTCATTTAAAAAGGTCTGGGGGAAAGCCAACTGTTGCTGTGGAGCACATGGCTCAAACAGAGGCAACGCAAACCGATGCCATCATTAGTAGTGATGAGTGCATTCCAGTAAAGAGAACAAGAAAGAATCAGAGAGAGAACAGGCGGGCATTAGTGTGGAACAGACAAACTTCAATACTTCCAAATTAAACAAAATATGTAACAACAATTCCCAGAATAAGAATAAAAAGAATATGTTTAACTGTCTATATACAAATGTTAGAAGTCTAAAACGTAAGATTGGAGAATTAGAGTGTTTGGCACTAAATGAAGATATATAGACATAATGGGAATCTCAGGGACCTGGTGGAGTGAGGATACTCAATGGGACACTAATACCGGGGTACAAAATATATAGAAATTAGTGCTGAAACTTGGTCCTCCATTTTCCTTGAAAAACACAGAGAACCGAGGTATTCTACTCGATTTTCTGCGTTCCAAAGTTTCCGGGAATGGCCCCAAAAACTTTGGAACTCTGAAAATCCTTGGCTAAGTAGGGAAGAGGTGCTAGGCCCCTGATCCACCTTCCCTGGTCCCCACTGGCCAGGGAAAGAATAGGCCAGCAGGGGGCAGGGGTGGTGGTGGTTAGGGCCTAGTGGAGGTTATAGGGGGTACTTAAGGGAGTGAGGGCCTAGCAAGGGCTCAGGGGTAGTCACCCTCCAGAGGGGCTCGAGCAACGTTTGGTTTCCTCCAGGCCAGGTAAGTTTTTTAAAAAGAAGAAAAAAGATGGGCATGCTCAGAGCTTTTCAAGATGGCAGCATGCTGTGGGTACCATCTTGGAAAAGTCTGAACATGCTCGGAAGGGGCCAATAGGCCCTTCTGAGCATGCTCAGTCCCCTCCCCCCTGTTTTAAAACCAACCCAGCCCAGGAGCAGGCAATGTGGACTTCCTCCGGAGGGTGAGCATTCTTCCCCGCCCCCCAATAGGCCCCTACCCCCTCTTCCCTAGCACATTTCCTCTCCCTCAGGCCTCTTCTCCCCCCCTCGCCCTGCCATCAGAATTCCTCACAAGTATTTGCTGAGGGTCCTTGGACTGGCCTGAACCCCTGGGACCAGTCCTTGAATCCTCAGAAATAGTTGTGAGGAATCTTTTTACTATTTGGTGCAGCTCTAAAAGAAACAACTCCCCCTAAGTTAGCATCAAGAACAGTGGGGTGTCTCATCTATGCGGATGATTGGGCCATAATATCTCAAACACAAATTGGATTGAAACGTCAACTAAGAACATTTTCAGGCTATTGCCAGCAAAATAGACTCAAATAAACCATGGGAAATCCAAGGTTATGGTGTTCTCCAAAGAAAGAAAGATCTACTCCTGGATGCTAGAGGACCGCATTATTCAGCAGGTGAAGGAGTTTAAATATCTGGGGATACATTTCCAGCAGAATCTAAAATGGGATAAGCATTATAGATATGCCAAGCAGGAGATAGGTAGCACCCCCTTAGTAATAGCCAGAATGTTTGGGCATTTGGGGATGGCAGATTTAAAATGGCCCGTGAGGGTCTATAATGCAAAGGTGAGGGCCAAGTTCCTATATGGTGCGGGCTTATGGGCAATATTGCTACCCAAAGGATTTAACTCTGCCCAAAATAAATTCCTGCAGGGCTCCCTATGGGATTCCTATGGAAGCTTTGAGGTTGGAGACTGGATCACTAAGCTGGGAAGTAGTAGTAAGAAAGGAGGCTTTAAACCTATGGATTAAAATTCAGTTTGCACAAGATTCCCTCCTAGGACTGATCAAGAGTGATTCCTTTAGAAGCTCATGGATGGTAGATATGGATACCTACCTTGTGTACCTAGGTTTATCTAAAGAAGCTATTTTATTAAAGAATAGGACCCAAGTGATAGCTGAAGTAAACCAAAGACTCGGTGACATAGTGAGACAACAGGATATAGCCAGAATTAGGGATATGGCCTTTCTGAGAGATTATATGCCTCTGATTTCTCCGCCTGAGGAAATGGCTGTATATTTAATTCAGCTCCCTTCTGTTGGAGCACGTTATTTTCATCTTTGTGCACGTTTAAACGCTTTACCGTCCAAGATTCAGGAAGGAAGGATAGCTAAAATGGCTTTTGCCCAACGTCTGTGCCCATTTGATTTCCAAACAGCTGAAACGGTGGGGCACATCCTGCTGGAATGCAAACTTTATGCCAAAATACATGATACTTACATAGCCCCGCTATTAACTCACTTTCAGTTATGTGTTAATATTAATAGTACCTTGCTGAGGATTTTGCTGGAGGATGTTAATCCAAAGATGACACAGGCGGTTACAGGATTCCTGGTAGCCGCCTTCCATATTAGAAGTAAATTTTTAAACTTCCAGTTGATTGAAGTGGGGCCAGAAGTTGTAAATGATATGGACACTCCTTCCTAGTAGGTTGGAGGCAAGGGACACTATCCTCTTGTAGGAGGTGGGGGTGAATTATGGATCTGCTCAGGACGGATATTACCTGCGCTCAGTGTTAGATATTGGGTGCGATCCTGTGAATAAGATCTGTAAGTTTGTAAGATCGGTAAGTTTTGCAGCCAATTCAAGTGGAGTGATAGGGAAACCCCCCGAACATCTGGGGGTAGTAGGAATATGTAGGGGTTGTTTTAGTTATGTTTGTTGGCATAATTTAAATTTGTAGTTATTGGGAACCTGTCGCCATTACTCTGTTATGAATTTGTACTGGGTATGACTTTGTTTTACCTTGAGTGATGGCCCATGGGGCTAAGCTTACAATAAAATTATTATGTATGTAATAGAAACGACAGAGTAAATTGAGCTGGTGGCAAAGTGGCACTATATGTTAGAGACAGCATTGAGTCAAGCAGTCTTAAAATTTTACACAAAGTGAAATGTACTTTGGAATCTCCATGCATTGGGGAAGTGTGTAGCAGTTGGACTATACTATCGATCCCCTTACAAGGATGGTGAAACTGACCATGAAATGCTAACAGAGACTAGACAGGCTACTGAAGTTGGAAACACAGTAATAATGGGTAATTTTCATTACCGTAATATTGATTTGGTGACTGCCTTCTCAGGGTGTGATGCAGAGGTAAACTTTCTAGATGCCATAAATGACTGCTTCTTAGAGCAGCTAGTCCTGGAACCTACAAGAGGAGGAACTACTTTGGATCTAGTCTTAAATGAACCGCAGGACCTGGTGCAAGGGGTAACAGTGGTGTAGCCGCTTGGTAATAGTGATCATAATATAATCAAATTTGACATAGGAGAGAGATTGACCAAAAGGGGGAGGGGAGGGGCCTACTGCAGTGACATATAACTTAAAAAAGGAAAACTATGCAAAAATGAGAAAACTAGTTAGAGAGAAACTGAAAGGAGCAGTTGTGAGGGTTAAATGTGTGCAAGAGGCATGGAGATTATTTAAAAACACCATCTTGGAAATACAGATTAAATGTATTCCACAAATAAAGGTAGCAAGCGGACAAAACATCTTCCAATATGGCTAAATGGTGAGATGAAGGATGCCATTAGAGCCAAAAAGCCATCCTTTAAAAAATGGAAAGGTAGTCCCAACTAGGTAAATAGGGAAGAGCATAAGCACTGCTAAATTAGATGTAAAATGCTAATAAGACAGGCCAAGAGGGAATTTGAGAAGCTACTCACTAAAGATGCAGAAAAAATAACTTTTTCAAGTACATCAGAAGCAAGGAACCTGCTAAAGAGTTGGTTGGTCCATTAGATGACCAGGGGTTGAAAGGCGTGCTCAGGAAAGATAAGGACATTGCAAAGAAGCTGAATTAATTCTTTGCTTCTGCCTTCACCGCTGCAGATGTTGGGGAGATACCCACACCGAACTGAGTCTTTGTAGCTGAAGAATCGGAAGAGCTGTTACAAATAAGTGTGACTCTGGAGGAGCTTCTAGAGCACATTGACAAACTAAATAGTAACAACAAATCATCAGGACCAGATATTCATCCCAGAGTTCTAAAGGAACTCAAATATGAAGTTGCAGACTTACTATTGGTAATTTGTAACCTATCACTAAAATCTGCCACTGTGCCTAAGGACTGGAGGGTGACAAATGTAACCCCAATATTTAAAAAGGGCACCAGAAGTGATCCTGGAAACTACAGACCAGTGAGCCCAACATCAGTGCCGGGCAAACTGGTGGAAATGGTTAAGAACAGAATTACTGAGCATATTGATAAACATGGCTTAATGGGGAAGAGTCAACATGGATTTAGGAAAGGGAAGTCATGCCTCAATGTATTGGAATTTTTTTAGGGTGTAAATAAGTATGTGGATATGGGTGAGCCAGTTGATACAGTGTATCTGGACTTTCAGAAGGTGTTTGATAAGTTTCTCATGAGAGACTCTTGAGGAAATTAAAGAGTCATGGGAGAAGAGGCAGTGTCCTATCGTGGATTGGCAACTGGTAAAAAGGTAAGAAGCAAAGCACTAAATGATCAGTTTTCCCAGTGGAGAGAAATAGCTAGTGGAGTGCCCCAGGGATCTGTACTGGGACCAGTGTTGTTTAATATACTCATTAAGGGGGGTGGAAACGATTGAGCACTTTTTGTTAACTTGCCCTTATTACAACGATCTTAGGGTGGTCTGGCTCCAATCGCTTATCGGCGATGTATTATGCACAGAGCCAGGTCAAGGGTATAGGGGTCTCCTTTCCCGGTCTAAAGAGGAGGATGTTGTGGCTCTTGCAACTTATGTATGGTTGGCTTCCCAAAAATGGAAGGCGGGAAAATGAACTGCAAGGGGAACCCTGTTTGTTTTCTCAGGTTCCTTTTCCCAACTGTAGAATGGTAATGAAACCGAGATCGTGTTATGGTAAATTGTGGATTGTATATGTACGTTTTATCTATTTATCTATGCTTTACGGTTTATGCTTTATCATTATTAATTATTATTATTATGTGTGACCTGATTGGAGGGCTATAGCGAAAGCTGATGCCAATAAATAAAATATAAATAAATATAAATATACTAATTAACAATCTGGAGAAAGAAGTAAAGAGTGAGATGATCAAATCTGCAGATGACACAAAGTTATTCAAGGTAGTTAAAACCCAAGTGAATTGTGAAGGATTGTGGGGGGATGAAAAGGTCCAGGGTCAGCTCGTGAAAACCCATTGAAATGTGGAGGTATTCAAGGGTATTTCTGAGCAGATGGCACAGATTGGGTACACTATTTCCATGAACCAAAACTGGCAGCAGGCAGAGGACTTGAGGTGTAGATACAAAGAGATCTACATTGTCAACTGAAAGTCTGACCGTGGAAGGCAAGCAAGTCCATACTATGACTCACTGGACCAGTTCCTGCACATGGATGGGACAACAGTGACCTCCTGGTACATGGGAGCACCATCACCAGGGGGTGGAAGCAGGTGGACGCCCACCCCCCCCGACCCAGATCCACCTGCTCTTGGGCCCACATGCAAAGGCAAGCCCACCAGGGAGGCCCACAGAGATCCCATCTCTGACTCACCAGTCATGGACCGCTTCACTCCCCAGGTTCTGGAATGGCCATTGCAGTAGGCCGGGGATGCCCTTTTGGAGGTTCCCCTTGTTTAGCGAGAAGCCACATTGGAGAGGGCATTCTCAGTCGCCGCACCTCGGAAGTGGAACACCCTCCTGGTGGAGGTTTGTTTGGAACAACAAAAACCTATCCGTCTCCAACCCTCACTGATATGTGCCACACACAGAGGTGGAAAACACTTATACAAAAAGAAAAAGAAAAAACAGAAGCTTTGATGAAATGTGCTGCCATTGTTTGGCCCAGGACCTTCCCTCCTTCAGGTGTCAATGTAAAACCTGGTTGTTCCACCAGGCGTTTGGTGAGGGAGACGAGTAGGGGGAGGGGTGGTGTTGGGTTGGGAGGGTATGATAAATTGCTGTTTTTATTGAATTGTATGTATATTTTATATTGACTCTGTTGTACGCTGCCCTGAGCTGCTTGGCAGGAGGGGGATATTAATTTTTTGGGCAGGATATTAAATTTTAAAATAAATAAATATATAATAAATAAAATTAATAGAGTAGGAGGAGAAGGAGGAGAATGGGAGTAACACCTTCACTAGGGGTGCGCAGCAGGCCCCATGTCGTTTTTCATTATCATTTTTGTTATTAAAATGTGTCATTTTCATTAACAAAATGTTGTTTTTTGGTATCATTGTCATTATCGGTATTGGTACCAATTTCAAATGAAGATTTTGTTTTTGGTATCGTTATTGGTATTGGTATACACTATATATGTGTGTGTATGTGTGTGTGTGTGTGTGTGTGTACAGGGGGAGACAGGCAGGGGAAGGAAAAAGGTAAAATGCAAGGGTAAGGAATAAGGATTGGAAATGTAAGATGGTAGGGGTATATATATGGGAGGATTTTTAGTGCAAGCGCCAGCAGTTTCTACAAATACACCCTGACAGAGCAATAGCTAACACAGAACCAGAGTCAAGCAGTCCAGTCCTGCAGTATAAAGTGTTAGGAACAACACCATTTCACCCCCCAAAACCACAGAACCCCCCCTTGGCAGCACCTCACGAGGCACAGGTGAAAGGGTGCAGGGGAACAGAAGGGGAAAAAGGAAAAAGAAATAAAACGTCCCATGCAAAACCGGTCTGGTCAGAAGGAATAAGAGAATGAAACAAGGGGGGCTCCTGGGTAAACAATGGAGCTCTCAAAAACAGTGTCAGGTTCCTGTATCGGTATCGGTACCAATTTCAAATGAAGATTTTGTTGTAATCAGGACCTGTATTTGGGACCTGAGGGTTGGAGGTGGGGAGCCCTGGGGGGCCACCCAAACTTACCTCACGGTGGAGCCTCCAGGGTCCCCAGGCAGACTCCGGTGACGGTCGCTATGCTCCTGCCAGCGGCGGATTCAGCGTCCGACTCCTTTCTGGTAGGGGAATCCGCTGAGGACCTCTCTGGTAGCAGGGGAGTCCCTCCAATGCAGCCCCAGCAGGGGGCCCTGCTGAGAGTGACCAGCCCCTTGGGGGTGGGGTTCCTGGGTCCCGTGTGTCTGCTTGGTGTTACTGCCTCGGCGTTACGCTCCCTGCATCCCTGTGATGATCTATGGCTGAAGTTTTATGCCCTAATGGCCCTTAAAGATCCTGAGGGAACCTTTTCTGCAGCACGGTTGCCTGTAGGAACATTTGTGGGGTGCTTGTGTACTTGTTGCCCTACCTTTTCCTCCTCTCCTGACTCCCTCACTCCTCACAAAGAGGTGGCCTCCCTCTTTTGAGATGAGCCTTCCACAGCCGCCTAAAACTCTGAGAAAGCAATAGATCAATCATTAGACTGATCGCTCCACACCTGTTTAAGAATAGCCGTCTTCTCCTGTCTATAGAAACTCCCTTTTGCCCTCTTGTTCATCCTGCCCTGCCTCCCATTGAAATCCTCCAAGGCCCTATTTCCCCCAACACATCATGCAAGGGTTTCTTTTTCAGCCCTAGCATTCCTGAGCCCCTCTGGGAGCCCTGCAAATTGGGTCATTCTTGAATGCAAACACAAGCAGGTTACTCTGTGCGTGCTTGCCTCAAGAATTTATTCCAGAGCATTACCCCCTTTTGGTCTGTCCAAGCTTCTTCCCCCTCCCCCCTCTCCAAACGCAGCTGGATCTACAGGTTTACCTGTACCTTTTCAACAGGATGGGATAGGTAATATTGATTATTTCCCCCTTTCCCCCCTCTCTCCCTCTCACAGCGTCCACTTACACCAGAGTAACCAGACCGGAGGGTTTTGCTTTATAGATTATTGTGTGTGTATGTCAACTGTGCTTGGTGGGAGGGTATAGAAAATTACTTGTATCGTCCTAATTGACCCGTGGGTGAACTGTTTATGTATTGTACTTAGTCCTTTGTCAATAAATCTTCCTTATTTGTATCGAAGTATCCCCTTTCTGTGTTGGGGTGTAGGAGGGAAATTCCAGCCAGCTGGCAGTGCATCACGTCCTCTGACTGATACCAGTGGACACGTATGGACCCTTTGAATAAATTCATCTAATTCCCCCTAAATCTAAGAGATCGTTTGGATATTGGGGTACCAGCCTCCAATATTCACTCATGGAGTGGGTCCGTGTCCTAACAAAAGGGTTGAAGTATCCTCCCCCAGAGCTCCCTGGTTTGTTCTGGGAGGCAGGAGGCACTGAGCAATCACAGGGTGCCATTCAACTGCCTGGGACCTGTTTACGCTGCTCCTTGCCCAGTGATTACATCCATCAGGTCCTTCCCCTCCCATCACAGGCCCAGTTCAAGAGTTCAACACTGTTTCTGGCTCTGAGATGTCTGCTCCCTCCTCCTCTCTCCACATTTCCCTCCAAAAAACATCTGCCAGGCTGCTAGGCAATAATAAAATCAATAAAGACTTTCATTATCATTATCGACGTTATTATTTTTTGCCATTTTCGTTCTTGCAATAACGATAATGAAATAACAAATTTCATTTTTGTTATTGATATAATGAAAATGACATGCACACCCCTACACTCCCCCGAGTCTGAGTGCCAGGACCTCTCCTCTGAGGCTACCTTTGTGATACTGATTTGCCAAATTGGGAGTTTGGGGTTTCCCATCTGCTCCATGGAGTGTCAACAACATGCCACAGCCCTGTGTTTCCAGGTTCTGGGGGGGCTTGCACCATGTGTGGGACCCCTTGCTATGCTGCAGGAGTGGCATAAGACAGAGACCCTGGCTCTTTTCAAGATCTGTGCCCTGGCCTCCATCTGTTCTCATCACTGCCTTGACATCAATAGGAGAGAGTGCCTGGATCACATGCTGCTGCTCCTCCTATCCTGGTTGCTGCTGGGCCAGGGGGTTGACCCACTTCTCTGTGTGTTCTTGACCTGGGGCTTTCCCAAGGCAGAGGAAAGTGTGTTTGCTGCCCATGCGTTCACCTTTGCGCCGGGCTGTCTGTGTGAAGGCCACCAAACCTGTGGGGTGATGTGGCTCCTACTTGAGGCTACCACATGGATGCTCCGGCCTGCTCCCTGTCTATCTGAAGATGCCCACTGAAGTTCAACAGGATTTGGACACTGCACTCTTAATCTCCATTGAAAGTCCTAGAACCAGTCTTGATTAACAGAAGTGATAGAGAATTTACTACTTTCCTTGGAAATTTGTTCAGATGATTAATTAACCTCACTTAAATGGCACTTTATTTCCAGTTTGAAATTTTATAGCTCTAGCTTCCAGACATTGGACCCTGTCAGTCATTTTAGAATGGTGTATGACTAGATGACTGATGAGCAATTTTATAAAGTATGCAAATGGCGATGTGCATTAATAACGTTAATTTACATTACAAATGAGCCAATAGTGGATACCCTCAAAAGATAATCTAGGCTAAAAACAGAACTACTTTAAAGCAGTTACAGTTTGAGCTGGAATATATTCTGGATGCTAAACATTAGCAATTAAAAACTACGCTAGACTCTTGTTTATTGCAATAACTAATAATTAATAATAATTAACAAGGGATCATTCAAACACTGAAAAAATGTGTCTGTGTTAACAGCTTGTTGGTTCTTCTGCAAGCTAGTCAGTAAGAGCAAAGCACCACGTCATTTCCCCCTGTAGTTTTCACCTGACTTGTGACACAGAAAGGTAGACTTATTTTTATAACATGGCTCCACCACAACCTTGGTGTTGTCACTTATCTCCAATAATTCCTCAGGAGTACAAGATGCTGACAGAAGGCAATGCATCAAGCAGTGTACAAGCGTTTGCATAGACTCTCCACATATACATTGGGGGTCATTTGTTGGCTTCCACCCGATTGTATTAGCACCAGTCTTTGCCTCCCCAGTTTTTGCTCTATTTAAAATACACCACTGTGTGTGTTCAAGGTCAAGGCTTGATGGACTTGTTCTGAAGAAATTGGGTTATCCAAGGACCTCAGCCTTTCCTACTATTTCATTTCCCTTTTGCCTTCTACAGTGGTATTTTGGGGTAAGGTGATTTTGGGGTATGGCCCTAAAAATGGAAGAATAAAAACTTTAATATTTGCCCTTTATTCAGCAACCAGAGCCACCCATTGGACCTTTGGTATGGTTGCAGTAGGCAGGTGGTCTCAGCCATAGGCAACTCCAGGGGGAGATTTTTTGCAAGCCCTATAGAACCCCTGCCCAGTTCCCCACTCCTCCCACTATCAACAGTTACCAGTCACCTATGTTCTCAGTTGTGCCGGCGCTTGGGGGCACTATCCCTTTGCCACCCACCTCATGAGCAGATGCCTTTCTTCAACTTTTATAAGATGCCCCCAGCTGTGCAAGGACTCAAAGATCATTACCTCCTGTGGACGTGTCTCCCAGTGCAATGTCAACTCCCGGTTGGGTGCAGAATCAGTTAGGTTGGTCCGCCCCCAGAGACTAATGGAACTGGAGAGGTTCCGGAATGCTCTAGGGGAATTACCCTATGATCTTGCTGACCATTCACTTGATGACCCATGGCTTTTTGGAACACCCTGTTAGTGGAGGCCATCAACAGGATGGCTCCCAGGCATCCGCTCCCTCAGTATCAGCACCACAGGCCACTTTGGTATACCGAGGATCTGCAGTTGCTGTGAAGGGCAGTGGTTAGAGCGATGGTGACACTGCTCTTGTACTGAAACCAAAAAATTGCAGCATAGAGCCAGTTTGTGAACCTATGCTGTGACTGTGAGGGCCGTGATGAAGGGATTCTTTGCTGCTCTCATCGTGTACACGAAGTCCCATCCTTCTGAGCTTTTCTGGGTGGTGAGGGGGCTGGTCAGTCCGGCCTCCCTCTGCCTGGAACTGAAATATTCTGGTGCCCACTGTGACATGTTTGTGGATTACTTTGTGGATAAAATTGCTTGGATTCACCACGATTTCGATGCCACACTTACTACAATAGGAAAGCCAGAGGTTAAGGAAGCCCCACCTTGTCCAGTTCCGTGGGATCAGTCCCATGGGTATCGCCCACCAATGCAGAGGATGTCCTTGGGGTTGTAACGGCCACCTTTTGTGAACTAGACCCTTGCCTGTCCTGGCTGGTTAAGGCCAGCCTGGAGATGTTTGGGCTGGTGCTGACAGAGATGATCAATGTCTCCTTTGGAAGGGCAGGGTGCCAAGCAGTCAAAGGGGCGGCTGTGCGGGCCCTGCTCAAGAAACCATCTCTTGACACTGACTCCCTCACCAGCTACCAGTCACTCTCTAACCTTCCCTTTTTAGGGAAGGTTATTAAGCGGGTTGTGGCTCAGCAGCTACAGGGGCATCTGGACCATGTTGGTTTCCTTGATCCCTCACAGTCCAACTTTCGCCCAGGTTATGGGACAGACTGTGCTTGAGGCATTGGTCGATGATCTTCGCCACAAATTAGATCAGGGTTGCCCAACCCTGCTGATTCTATTAGACCTGGCGGCTGCCTTTGATACCATTGACCATGAAATGTTGGTGACCCACCTTCAGGAAAGAGCCAAGTGGGCGGAATTGTTCTTGAATGGTTCCGTTCCTTCCTGGCCAAGAAAACTCAGCAAGTGGTGCTGGGGGACTCTTCATCTTCTCTCTGGGACTTCTTGTATGGAGCCCTGCAAGGTTCCATTCTGTCCCCTCTCTTGTTCAGGTGTGTATGCAGCTGCTTGGCAAGGTCGTGAGATGGTTTAATGTTTGGCGTCATTAGTACACTGATAGCAACACCAACCATTTGCTCCTTTTCAAATCAGATATATAGCTTACATTGAAGACAAAAAATCAAAAACTTAAAAGAGAAGAGTGGTATATTTCATAGAACAATCTCAAGTACAGAACTCTTAGAACAGTCTCAGATACAAAACTCATACAAAAGGGAATCAAATGGACATAATAATAATATCATTCTGAACAATCTGTGAAACACGGACTCTTATATTGCCTATATTTTGTAATATTTGAACTATTAGCCTAATAAGAATGCGCAACACAATGCTTTTTTGTTCATCTTTTTACTTTATTATGAACTGTTTGTAGATACACAATTTAAAATGCCCTCAGAATAATCTTCTGGCAACTATAGATTTATGGAAATGTATAAAATCTTCCCCTGAAGAAGCTGGTACCTCCAGCGAAATGAGCGTCGGGATTTGAGACTCTTATATATGTGAATCTAAGACTTAGAACCTGCTTTATGAACTTGGGACTTAGATTTCTTTGCACTCGATATTAGAATTGCAATATAAGAGTGCGTGTTTCATGGATTGTTCAGAATAATATTATTATTATTGTCTATTCGATTCCCTTTTGTATGAGTTTTGTATCTGAGACTGTTCTAAGAGTTCTGTACTTGAGATTGTTCTATGAAATATATCACTCTTCTCTTTAAAGGTTTTGATTTTTTGTCTTCAGTGTAAGCTATATATCTGGTTTGAAAAGGACCAAATTGTTGGTGTTGCTGTTTGACTATTTTGCCCCTGATTTATACCTCAGTGTCTATTTATCAGTATGCTGACGACACTCAATCTCTTTTTCATCTGACCCAGGTCCCGCAGTTTCAGTGCTTACCCAGTGTTTGATGGCTATGGGGGACTGGATGAGGGCAAGCCGAGAAACTGGATTCCGACAAGACGGAGGTGATGTTAGTGAGTAAGGCGGTGGGTGTGATGTCACCCACCACTGATGGGGTTCACCTTCCACTGACTTCACAGGTTTGTAGCCTGGGGGTGTTCCTCAATTCACAGCTCCGCCTGGATGCTCAGTTTGGGGCTGTGGAGAGGAGCGCCTTCTGCCAGCGACATCTCGTGTAACGGCTTTGGCTGTGTGTCTCAGGCTCGGATCTAGACACTCTTATCCATGCTATTGTCACCTCAAGACTGGACTATTGTAATATACTCTACATGGGGCTACCCCTGGTGACAGCTCAGAGACTGCAGCTGGTCCAGAATGTGGAGGACACTGGAAGCACATTAAACCAGTGCTCCATTCTCTGCACTGGCTGCCTATAGTCTTCCAGGCTTGATTCAAGGTGTTGGTGTTGACCTATAAAGCCTTAAACAGCCTGGGCCCCACATACCTGTGGGACCAGCTCACTCCCCAGGCCCGGGATTGGCCCCTGCAATCTACTGGGAGCGCCCTGTTCGAGATCACTTGTGTATATCAGGGGGCCATGATGGAGAGGGCATTCTCAGTGTGGCAGCGCAGCTATGGAATGCCCTCCCAGCAGAGGCTCCGACGGCACCTACTCTCTCCTCCTTTCAGATGTATTGCCAAAGGCAAGGGAGACAGGTAGGGTGGGGGATTTGTTGAAAAGTGGGTTTTTTGGACTCCTGGGATTGTTGGTTTTATCTGTCTTATATTGTTTTGAGAGTCATAATATTATTGCTTATTTTATTGTTGTTTTATTGTGCTGTGAGCTGCTCTGAGCTGCATGCCAGGAGAGGTGGGGTACAAATTTTGTATAAAATAAATAAAATAAAAGGAGTAGGGGATCCCTCTGACCAATTGCATCTCCATCCAAGATGCCTTCCAAGCTAGCATCTTCCAATACACCTGGTCTGTATCTTCTGCAATGCAAACTGGTCACAATGCAGAAACAGCCATAAGACAGGAACAATGTGATGCTTGACTGCCTCCTCCACAAACACGGTTATGTCCTTCAAGAAGAAATCTGACCTCAGGCCAGAGAGGTGAACCCTGATTTTTTAAAATTTTATTTTTTTTAAAGTCTTCAGAGGTGGCCCTGTAAACTACAGACCAGTGAGCCTGATAGAGCCAGAAAAATGGGTACATCTATTGTAAACAACAGGTGTATTATTTTCAATGGGTATATTATTGTATACCATATTGTATATGGGTATAAAAAGAATGGGTACATATACTCACTGGGTATATTGAGAAACAGGATATGATGGAGAAGAGCCAACATGGTTTTTGTAAAGTCATGCCTCACTAATCTACTGGAATTCTTTGAGGGCATCAACAAGCATGTGCATAGGGACGATCCAGTCAATTTGGCACTTTTGGATTTTCAGAAAGCCTTTTGGCAAGACCCCCCCCATCATATATTGAAAAAACTAAGTAGTCATGAGCTAAGTGGGTTATAAAAAAAGTAAAGGGTAAGAACAAATTGTCCGTTTTCACAATGGAGTGATGTAAAAAGTGGTGTTCTCAGTGGTCTGTCCTGGGACCAGTGTTGTTAACATATTAATGATCTGTGAAATGTTGTGAGAGGAGTTGAGGTGGGAAAATTTGCAGACGACACAAAAATTATTCCAGAAAGCTAAGTCTAGAGCAGACTGTGAAGAGTTACAAAGGATCTCACACAATTGGGTGACTGGGCAAAAAAATAGCAGAAGAAATTCAATGTTGATAAGGGCAAAGCAATGCACATAGAAAAAAATCCTAACTGCACATAAACAAGGTTGGGTTTAAAATTAAGTATTTCCACTCAGGAAAGGATCTTGGAGTCATTGCAGACGGTTCACTCACTGAAAACGTCTGCTCAATGAACAGCAATGGTCAAAGAGCAAACAGAATGCTAGGAATTTGGGGGAAGGAAATAAACAGAATACTAAATCATCTGGTCATGGGGCATCCACAACTTGAATACTATGGGTGAAAACAGACATGATGATAACTCCACTTTAACACTGCTTTAACATTTCTTATGCATGTTGCAGGGCTGCACAGGGCACCAATACAGCCCTGCAACATGAATAAGAAATGTTAAAACGGTGTTCAAGTGGCGTTAGCATCATGTCTGTTTTCACACTGAGTATAATTCTGGTTGACCCATTTTTAAAAGGATGACATAAAGAATAGAAAGAAAATATAGGTTAAAGGATAAACAGGGGTAAACCTAGGGTCAGTTTTCACAATGGGGAGAGGTAAATAGTGGAGTGCCCCAGAAGTCTATTTTGGGACTAGTATTGTTTAATATGTTCATTAATGATCTGAGAAAGAGTAAAGAGGTGACAAAATCTGCACATGACACTATAGGCATCTTTAAACGTAACGTTGATTGGGTGGCAAATGGCCCCAGCAAGTGTCTGAGCATTGCATGTAACCAGAATAACTATTTGAACATTGTTTTGTCCACGTGTTGGGCTCCCAGTAAACCCAGGACATGAACACACTATGTTCCCTGCAAACACAGCGGGAGCGTTACGCTTAAAAATATCAAGTGGTGTGTTTACATCAACGTCCGGTTATCAACTCAATAAAGTACTGTGTTTTCTGGAGGGAACTTGGGTCTGCTCTGGCCAGCTCCTTCCTGCCCATCTCTATCCTCATTGTTTGAAGCACAGGCATGATTTCCCTCAAAGGGAACAACATAAATAAAGGTGCCAGCTGAAAAGGAGTTGGAAGCTTGGTTTTTCATTTGTTTACTATGAAAGCAGTCCTGAAATTGTGTCCCGCTGCAATGCTGGTTGCATTTCCCTCACTGCACAACCTTTGGAAGGAATATTCGCACCTACTCCACAACACAAAACACAGAAGAAAGTGCTTTCACAGTTGCTTAGAAATCCCATTCGCCGGAGGCTGCGCCTGTGTTCTAAGGAAAGGTAGGGAGGGGAACACCCATTCCCTCCGTAATTGAGTGTATGTCTAAACATGGGGCACATTTGAACATGGGCCACAACCAGTGTCATTTCAGTATCCCAACACAGTTTGAAACATGCTTTAAAGTTATGTTTAAAGATGCTCCAAGGGTAAAAATAGACATGCCGCCAGCATGGAAGCTCCTCAGCCTGGGGGGAAGGGGGGCAATAAACAGCAACCACCCTTCCCCAGGTGGGTTCTGGGCACAGAACTGATGTACCCACAACCAGGGAGCTGTCTTGCCACCCGCACACTCTGGGTAAGGTGGGGATCACAACAACCGTATGGGAAGCTGGCCCTGCCTCTGCCCTGCTTCCAGGGCAGAGAGTGTGGATAGTGTAGTGTAGTCGACAAAGTGTTGGACTTGGACCTAGCCATGAACTCACTGGGTGGCCTTGGGCAAGTCACAACCTCTTAGTCTCAGTTCCCCATCTGTAAAATGGGAATGTGTGTGTGTCTGTGTCAGGATCCGCGGCGCCAAGACATGGCGCCGCGGTATGCAGCAGGGAGGCGGGCGGCGGCAGAGCTCGATAGAGGAGGAAACTCCTAGCCCCATGGGGAAAGCGGCCCCGCAGGCAATGCTGGAGGCGAAGGGAGAGCAGGAGAAAGCCACACCCCCGAGCACAGAGCAAACCCTTCCCGGCCACGCTGACAGTGTAGGAGGCCCGCCTGCATTACAGGAGGGCGGGGCCCCTCTACAGATGGCGGAGGCGGCGCCACGCCCACTGCGCCGCTCCGCAAGGTTAGCGAGACAGAAAGAGGGTGGGGCAAGCCCCTTATAAACCAGGCTGGCCGGAGCGTTCAGGGCTGGTGATTGAACTCAGACCGGCCGCCTGGAAGCAAGCTAAGTGGGATTTGCATTGTGAAATTTGATTGTGTAGATATTGATTGTTGTACCTGACTTCCCCAAGTGTGAGTGTTGTGTGAAATTGCGAGAGTGAGTGAACGAGTGTTTCTCCTTATCCCTGTGGTGCCCCTGCCCCCTCCCTTAGGGTCCTGGTGTGTGGAACCCCCTGTTCCTCTCCTGCAACCCCGTGGGACCCTGCTCACGCCTTCCTCACTGGCCCTCCGCACGATATCTTCCCGCTCCCCGAGTGCACGAGTGATTGCGGTCGTGGTGAACGGTGAGGGCCTTGCTCTGCCTGCAATCTCGGCGCCCCATGATGATAGGGGCCTAGCCCAGACTTTGTGTCAAGGGCTTTGGCCCATATACTATCCTGACGGGCATTCCTCCACCCCGGGAGCGCGCCTGCCATATCCCCAGGCGCAAGGTAGCGTGTGGCGTGTGGTGTGTGTGTGGTCCCTTTGTCCCCCCCCCACTGACAGTCTGTCTTTCCCTGTGTTCCCCTCACTCTTGTCCATCTTAGAGTGTAAGCCCACTGGGCAGGGACCTGTCTCACAAAATCTGTGAATGTAAAGTGCTTTATATGCCTAGTAGCGCTAAAACATTATTATTATTAGTAGTAGTAGTAGTAGCACCATGGCCCCTGCCGTGACGGTCAGCCATGGCAGTCAATGAGGCATGGGCATGGCGGCCCTTGGCCCAGGTTATGCTGGAACAGATGTACTAGCCATATGTGGACCATGCTGGCCCACATGGGCGGTCCTTAGTCCAAGCTGTGACCTCAGAGATTTGCTGGTGTCACAGTCCAGGCTAGCCACCTCCTGTGGCAAACCCAGGCCAACATCTGGTGGTGCATGTCTACATGTGCCGGCAGGCACAGGCCACAGCGGGCCAAAGTCATATCTGTTTTTACCCAAAGTTGTTCAAGATAGTTAAGAATGACGCGGAATGTGAGGAATTACAGGAGGACCTTGCACAACTGGGCAGTCAAATGGTAGTTGAAATTCAGTGCTGACAAGTGCTATACATGGGGGGAAATAATCCTAACCATGCATACACAATGCTGGGTTCTACAATAGGTGTTACCACTCAGGAAAAGGATCAGGAAGTCATTCTAGACAATTCACTGAAAACATTAGCTCAACATGTGGCAGCGGTGAAAAAGGCAACGCTGCTAGAAATGATTTGAAAAGGGATAGAGAATAAAAAATAAAATATCATAATGCTGCTATATAAATCTATGGTGCAACTACATCTAGGATATCATGGGGAGTTCTGGTCACTCTGTCTCAAAAAAGATATTGAGCGCGATCCAGCTCCATACAAGTCAGTGGGAGTTTAGCCATTGATTTCAATGGGAGCTGGATTGCGCTCATTAGGTGCAGCCAGACGAGCTGCCCAGGCCCGATCCCTGTACCGGCCTGTGGTGGGCAATCGGCCCCGTCACACTGCAGGGCCAATGCAGGGAGCTGAGCACATGAGCATCTGTGTGTGGGGGGGATGCTCTGCCCCCCTTCCTGCCCCCCCCCACACACACCTGACAGCTGGTGCGGAAGCAGAACCTGGAAAGAGGGCACATGCTCTTCCCAGGCTCTGCTTCCCCATCAGCTGTCAGTTGAGTGGATTGGGGGAGAGGTGAGCCTGGGAAGAGCACAGGCTCCCCCCCCCGTCCACACGACTGACAGCTGATGGGGGGGCAGAGGAGCCATGCGTACCCTTCTCCCCCATCCTGACAAACGGCTGATTGGGGGAGGGGGGCCCCAGAGGAGCAGGCTCTCCTCTAGGCCCCCCTCCCCTGATCAGCTGTTTGTTGTGGTGGGACGAGGGGGATGAGTACACGACTCCTCTGGACTCCCCCTTCCCCCAGCAGCCCAGGGACTCCCGCCCCAGCTGTGACGTGACTGAGAGTGACAGGCACTAGCACCCATTACTCATAGCCCCAAGCATGGCAAGGGAAGCGTACCTGGCCAAATGGGCTTGCTCCACCCAGGGCAGTGTTACCCCATCTGAGGTAAGACCAACAGGCAATGCAGGAATCGGGCCCAGGCAGCGCGTCTGGTTGCACCCAATCTTTTTTGAGACAGGGCAACCAGAACTCCACGTGATACTCTAGGTGTGGTTTCACCGTTGATTTATATAGCACGATTATTATTTTTTAAAATTTATTTATTCAAAACGTATATCCCACCCTTCCTGCCCAAAGGCAGCTCGGGGTGGCGAACAACATGCACACACACAAAAAGAGGGGGGGGGAATTCAACAATAAAACATTTAAAAATAAATCTACAAATTTTAAAACAAGTAATAAAAACACACCCTCCCTCCCTAACCCCACCTCCCCCACCCTACCCCGCCCCCTCGCCAAAAGCCTGGGGGAACAGCCAGGTCTTACACAAACGTTGAAACAACAGCAGGATGGGGGCCAACCAAGCCTCCTCCGGGAGTGAATTCCACAGCACAGGGGCAGCCACCAAAAAAGATCTCACATCAGTGGCCACCCGTCTCACCCGGGGAACCTCCAAAAATGTGCCCACGGATGATCTCGGGGTTGCACGGGCACATAGGGAGTGAGGCAATCCTGCAGATAGGTGATATTTTTTGTCTTATTCTCTATCCTTTTTCAAATAATTTCTAGCATTGTTTGCTTTTTTCACTGCTGCCACTTATTGAGCTGACGTAAGTCATCGCAGAGCAAGCAGATGCTCGCCCCGCCCTGGGGCAAGGCTAACATCTGGCCGCCCCTCGGTAAACGAGTCACTGCATTCCATGGCTCATTTGCCCAGGGAGGGGCAATCCTCCCTGAGTGTCTCGTGTGGCTGCACCCATATTAGACCTAGAAAAGGTGTAGAGAAGGGCAATAAAAATGATCAAGAGTATGGAACGGTTTCCATACAAGGAGAGGCTCAATAGGTTAGGGCTCTTCAGCTTGGAGAAGAGCCAATGGAGAGGGGATATTGTAAAAGTTTACAAGATCATGAGTGGTGGTGGACAAGCAAATAGGGAGTGGTTTTTGTCATCTCAAACAATACTAGAACTAGTAGACAGTATGAAACTAACTGGTAGTGGATTAAAACAAACTAGAAGTAAATTTCCATTCAATATACAATTAACTTGTGGAACTTATTCCCACAGGATATTGTTACAGCCACTAAGTCATGGAGAGAAGCATTCTTGGTGGCTGCCCCATAATTATGGAACTCCTGCTCCTTGGAGGTCTGCCTAAGCCCAAGCCTACTCATCTTCTGGAGGCGATGCAAGACCTTTCTATTTGGCCAGGCATTTGGCAGACAGAGATAGGGTTGGGTGGAGGGCTTAGGGAAAAGGTTGGGGGGGGGAGGGCAGATTTTTGTTGCTTTTTTAAAATGTTTTTATATTTTGTAAGCCGCCCTGAGCCTAAGTGGGATGGGTAACGTAAAAATTAGAAGAAATAAATTATTTAATTAGATAGCATGGCTGAGTTTAAACAGGGATTGGATATATTCTTGGAGGAGAAGCCCATAAATGGCTATTAGTCAATTTAGCCACCGGGCATAATCTGTTCTTAATGATGTTTCCACCATTTCGCCCGGCAGAGACATCAAGCTTACTGGTCTGTAGTTTCCAGGATCGCCTCTGGATCCCTTTTTAAATATCGGGGTTACATTTGCCACCCTCCAGTCCTCGGGTACACTGACAGATTTTAGCAATAGGTTACAAATTAATAATAATATTTTTTTAAGCCTGCCGTCTGTACATAAAAGTTGTATGCATTTTATTTTCTCTCTTCTGTCCCATTTCGTATGTCACTAGCCTGAGTTCACAAATTCTGAAGGTCAAGAACTTGATATAGGTTTGAACAAAGCATAACATGGTTGGGCCAAGATCCTAACATGAGCCTTAAGATAATATGATAATATACAGATTTTAATAATAAGGATGCTCCTTCTAAGCTGCAACCAACCAGCAACGGATAATGTGTTCACACAAACTGCAATATTTTCAGAAGTGGACACTACTGTACTATAACAGTGCAGGCTCAGTGAATCTATGGAGGGCCAGAGCCCTCAAAAGCCAGTCCCCTTGTAAATTAGCTTAATTCACTAGTCCTGTAGTTTGGTACACAAGCTGGGCCAGAGGCTCCAGCCTTTCACAAGTTAATACAGGTCTCACAGCATCAGTACCAGTCTCTCTTATGCCTGGAAACAGCCCTCCAGCAACCCTGGCCCTATCTAAGCCTCAGTCCAGCCAGGCTACAGTCCTCTGGTTGGCTACTAAAAGTTGATGGGTTTGCAGTCTGCTTCAGGACCCTGGACAGAGCCCTCAGGATTCCAGTCTCTGGATTCTCTCTCAGCATTACCAACTTTTGCCTTCAGGACCATGGTCAAGGTTCACACTGAGAGAGCTCTCAGGCAGAGATGTGTCTCTGGCCACAGCCAGACACAGGGTGATTTCAGAAGTGATGTGGTGAATGTCCACCACAGTCAACCTCAGTCAAACGTGGGAGGTGGTGAAAGCGCCATGCATGTCTGTTTGCTCGCATCCAGATGTTCACCACAGTCAAACGCAGCCCAGGGTGAAGCTAACCACACTTCGTGAGGTCGGGCGGGAGGAGGTCCAGAAGCATGGTGAATGGTCACCACGGCAGGGGTGAATGAAAAGTAACTTCTGNCGTCTGGTTGCACCCAATCTTTTTTGAGACAGGGCAACCAGAACTCCACGTGATACTCTAGGTGTGGTTTCACCGTTGATTTATATAGCACGATTATTATTTTTTAAAATTTATTTATTCAAAACGTATATCCCACCCTTCCTGCCCAAAGGCAGCTCGGGGTGGCGAACAACATGCACACACACAAAAAGAGGGGGGGGGAATTCAACAATAAAACATTTAAAAATAAATCTACAAATTTTAAAACAAGTAATAAAAACACACCCTCCCTCCCTAACCCCACCTCCCCCACCCTACCCCGCCCCCTCGCCAAAAGCCTGGGGGAACAGCCAGGTCTTACACAAACGTTGAAACAACAGCAGGATGGGGGCCAACCAAGCCTCCTCCGGGAGTGAATTCCACAGCACAGGGGCAGCCACCAAAAAAGATCTCACATCAGTGGCCACCCGTCTCACCCGGGGAACCTCCAAAAATGTGCCCACGGATGATCTCGGGGTTGCACGGGCACATAGGGAGTGAGGCAATCCTGCAGATAGGTGATATTTTTTGTCTTATTCTCTATCCTTTTTCAAATAATTTCTAGCATTGTTTGCTTTTTTCACTGCTGCCACTTATTGAGCTGACGTAAGTCATCGCAGAGCAAGCAGATGCTCGCCCCGCCCTGGGGCAAGGCTAACATCTGGCCGCCCCTCGGTAAACGAGTCACTGCATTCCATGGCTCATTTGCCCAGGGAGGGGCAATCCTCCCTGAGTGTCTCGTGTGGCTGCACCCATATTAGACCTAGAAAAGGTGTAGAGAAGGGCAATAAAAATGATCAAGAGTATGGAACGGTTTCCATACAAGGAGAGGCTCAATAGGTTAGGGCTCTTCAGCTTGGAGAAGAGCCAATGGAGAGGGGATATTGTAAAAGTTTACAAGATCATGAGTGGTGGTGGACAAGCAAATAGGGAGTGGTTTTTGTCATCTCAAACAATACTAGAACTAGTAGACAGTATGAAACTAACTGGTAGTGGATTAAAACAAACTAGAAGTAAATTTCCATTCAATATACAATTAACTTGTGGAACTTATTCCCACAGGATATTGTTACAGCCACTAAGTCATGGAGAGAAGCATTCTTGGTGGCTGCCCCATAATTATGGAACTCCTGCTCCTTGGAGGTCTGCCTAAGCCCAAGCCTACTCATCTTCTGGAGGCGATGCAAGACCTTTCTATTTGGCCAGGCATTTGGCAGACAGAGATAGGGTTGGGTGGAGGGCTTAGGGAAAAGGTTGGGGGGGGGAGGGCAGATTTTTGTTGCTTTTTTAAAATGTTTTTATATTTTGTAAGCCGCCCTGAGCCTAAGTGGGATGGGTAACGTAAAAATTAGAAGAAATAAATTATTTAATTAGATAGCATGGCTGAGTTTAAACAGGGATTGGATATATTCTTGGAGGAGAAGCCCATAAATGGCTATTAGTCAATTTAGCCACCGGGCATAATCTGTTCTTAATGATGTTTCCACCATTTCGCCCGGCAGAGACATCAAGCTTACTGGTCTGTAGTTTCCAGGATCGCCTCTGGATCCCTTTTTAAATATCGGGGTTACATTTGCCACCCTCCAGTCCTCGGGTACACTGACAGATTTTAGCAATAGGTTACAAATTAATAATAATATTTTTTTAAGCCTGCCGTCTGTACATAAAAGTTGTATGCATTTTATTTTCTCTCTTCTGTCCCATTTCGTATGTCACTAGCCTGAGTTCACAAATTCTGAAGGTCAAGAACTTGATATAGGTTTGAACAAAGCATAACATGGTTGGGCCAAGATCCTAACATGAGCCTTAAGATAATATGATAATATACAGATTTTAATAATAAGGATGCTCCTTCTAAGCTGCAACCAACCAGCAACGGATAATGTGTTCACACAAACTGCAATATTTTCAGAAGTGGACACTACTGTACTATAACAGTGCAGGCTCAGTGAATCTATGGAGGGCCAGAGCCCTCAAAAGCCAGTCCCCTTGTAAATTAGCTTAATTCACTAGTCCTGTAGTTTGGTACACAAGCTGGGCCAGAGGCTCCAGCCTTTCACAAGTTAATACAGGTCTCACAGCATCAGTACCAGTCTCTCTTATGCCTGGAAACAGCCCTCCAGCAACCCTGGCCCTATCTAAGCCTCAGTCCAGCCAGGCTACAGTCCTCTGGTTGGCTACTAAAAGTTGATGGGTTTGCAGTCTGCTTCAGGACCCTGGACAGAGCCCTCAGGATTCCAGTCTCTGGATTCTCTCTCAGCATTACCAACTTTTGCCTTCAGGACCATGGTCAAGGTTCACACTGAGAGAGCTCTCAGGCAGAGATGTGTCTCTGGCCACAGCCAGACACAGGGTGATTTCAGAAGTGATGTGGTGAATGTCCACCACAGTCAACCTCAGTCAAACGTGGGAGGTGGTGAAAGCGCCATGCATGTCTGTTTGCTCGCATCCAGATGTTCACCACAGTCAAACGCAGCCCAGGGTGAAGCTAACCACACTTCGTGAGGTCGGGCGGGAGGAGGTCCAGAAGCATGGTGAATGGTCACCACGGCAGGGGTGAATGAAAAGTAACTTCTGAATGGAAACCTGCAGCCACGGTGGAAGGAATTGACCCCAGCCGCGGTGCATTCTGGGGCTCGAACCGGAGTCCACGTCTCCACTGCATGTCAGTTGTGTTCCCCCGGCCCATGTTCTCTCTGATTGCCCCTCGGCGGAGGTCACAATCCTGTCACTTCTGTTGGGTCACCACAGCCCATGGTGAATCCGTTCACACCGGAGTGGGATTCACTGTGGTGAATTGGAACGCGTCACTTCTGAAATCACCCACAGACTGTCTCTCCTCTCATTCTTGCTTCTCTTATATACCCTTAGCTTCCCAGCTCGTAAAGGGCCAGTCACTTCCAAGTCTTCACTCACTGTATTAAGCCCCAGGGGGTTGGCTCAGCCCAGCCCATAATCAGCCTTCCTTCTCCCTCTGGAGCCTACTCCATCCAGCCCTCAGGCCAGTATCTTTTACTTTCTTAAAGGGCACCATCCTGTGGCTTGGCTCATGCCACCTCCATGCAGGTGCTAGCTCTCTTAAAGGGTTAGTATCCCTACAGGCCTCTGTCATGCCTCATGTACTGTTAGGTATCTCAATTTGAGCATGCAGGACATAATTTAAATTTCAAATATGCATAGCACCCAGAGTTTCCATTTACAAATTGGATCCCAGGTGTGTCAAGAGGGCAGCCACAAATTAGCACACTCACCATCAGAGGTGACACTATGGCCCTTTTCACATAGACACTAACACCAATAAAATGGGTGTTAAATTTTATTATACATGTTACAGGGCACCCAAAGGGCAACACTACAGCCCTGCAACATGGGCCCTTTTCACACGAGAGGTCTCCACCCAGTTTTGCTGGGTGGAGGCATCTGTGTGAACACTGCAGGCGGTGGGTGGGGTGCATTTCTCCGGGTGGAGGTGTCTGTGTGAACACCGCGGGCAGTGGGTGTAGGTGTGTACGTGCTCCTGTGCAACATCCATCTCCACCCACCCACGGAGCAACCCCTCCTTACCTTTAAACAGAACCTGAAAATGTATTTATTCTTTATGTGCTTTTAGGATCCACTGATGTTCCTTCAGTGTACTTTGCCCTCCCTGCCACATTTTAAATAATTGTTTTAAATTGTTTATAGGGTTTTTAACTTTTTGTGAAGCAGCCTAAGAATCATGTAAGGCAGGGGAGTGCTATATAAATAAAATGTATTCATAATTTATTATATTATATATTAATTATATTATATTATATTATAATTGTGGTGGTGCTTTAGATGTACGGGGACCAAGCTGTTTAGGGTTTTATAGGTCAAAACCAGCACCTTGAATGTATTTATTTATTTATTCATTCAAATTTATATCCCACCTTTCCCTTAAAAAGGCTCAAGGTGTCTTACAAAATAAAACATATCAAAACATATAAAATATAAACATATACGTTTCCCTCCTTTAAGGGAAACTTAAGGAGCAGCTGCAAGAATTAAATGTCTACAGGCAGCCTGGAGATTATTTAAAAACACCATCTTGAAAGCTCAGTCAGATTAAATGTATTCCACAATTTAAGAAAGGTAAGAAGAGGACCAAACATCTGCCTGTGTGGCTAAATGGTGAGGTGAAGGGGGTATTGGAGCCAAAAAGGCATCCTTTAAAAAATGGAGAGTCCCAATGAGGTAAATAGGGAAGAGCTTAAGCGTTGCCAAAGTAGATGTAAAAAGTTAATAAGGCAGGCCAAAAAGGAATTTGAGGAGCAACTTCCTAAAGATGCTAAAACTAATAATAAAAACTTTTTCAAGTACATCAGAAGCAGGAAGCTGCTAGAGAATCAGTTGGGCCGTTAGATGACCAGGGGGGTGAAAGAGGTGCTTAAGGAGGAAAGGGACATTGCAGAGAAGCTGAATGAGTTCTTTGCTTTAGTCTTCACTGCAGAGGATGTTGGGGAGATACTTACTTTGCAGGTGATTAATTAGAAGAGCTGTCACAAATCAACGTGACTCTGGAGGAGGTCCTAGAGCAAATTGACAAACTAAATACTAACAAATCACCAGGACCAGATGGTATTCAACCCAGAGTTCTGAAGGAATTCACATATGAAATTGCAGACCTACTGTTAGTAATTTGTAATCTATCGCTAAAATCTGTCACTGTACCCGAGGACTGGAGGGTGGCAAATGTAACGATGATATTTTTAAACGGATATGTAACCCTGATATTTAAAAAGGGATCCAGAGGTGATCCTGGAAACTACAGACCAGAAAGCTTGACGTCTGTGCTGGGCGAAATGGTGGAAACATCATTAAGAACAGAATTGCTGGGCATGTTGACAAACATGGCTTAATGGAGAAGAGTCAACATGGATTTAGGAAAGGTAAGGCATGTCTCACTAATCTGTTAGAATTCTTTGAGGGTGTAAATAAGCATGTGGACAAGGGAGACCCGGTAGATATAGTGTACCTGGATTTCCAGAAAGCATTTGATAAGGTCCCACATAAATCAAATTTATTTATTAGGCACTGACAATCGTCCTGGCCAAACATTTTAAAGAAACATACAACAAAAATATTAATAAAACACAAGGCAAAAAACCATACATCAAACACAATACATTAATACAATGTTCATACACATAACACAGCCTATCTACCAAAAATAATTTTAAAATTTCACCGAAAAACAGGGCCACCAGGACCATTTAGAACCCACATAAAAACCACAAGTTAAAAAGGAGCACAAACACATATAATAGACACACTCAATATCGACCCTTATAAATCATTCTATAAAAAGTTAACAATAACATCATTGGGTCCATCAAGAAGTGTCTTGCTCTTAACAGAGCATATGGCAACAACACTTGACTCCTTGGGAATAACACCTTCCTCTTCTGTGGGTTTTTAAGGTCCCACATAAAAGACTCTTGAGGAAATTAAGGTCATGGGATAGAAGGTAGTGTCTTACTATGGATCAGTAACTGGTTAAAGGATAGGAAGCAAAGAGTAGGACTGAATGGCCAGTTTTCACAATGGAGAGATGTAAAAAGTGGTGTGCCCCAGGGATCTGTATTAGGACCAGTGCTGTTTAATGTATTCATTAATGATCTGGAAAAGGGCGTTAAGAGTGAGATGATCAAATCTGCAGATGACACCAAGTTATTCAAGGTAGGTAAAACACGAGCAGACTGTGAGGAACTGAAACAGGATCTTACGAGACTGAGTGCCTGGGCATCTACATGACAGATGAGATTTAATGTGGACAAGTGCAAAGTGATGCACATAGGGAAAAATAACCCAAATTATGAGTACATAATGCTGGGTACTAAGCTAGGAGTTACCACTCAGGGAAAGGATCTGGGAGTGATTGTGGATTGTGGACTCACTGAAATACTCAGCCCAATGTGCAGCTGTAGTAAAAAAACCAAACAGAATATTAGGAGTTATTCGCAGAGGGATAGAGAATAAAACTGAGGATGTCATTATTTATTTATTTATTTATAATAACATTTGTATGCCTCCCCCTCCTGCTAAAAGCATCTTGGGGCAGCTAACAACATATTAAGACAATTTAAAACAGCAATAATATGATTTTAAACACTATTAAAACACAATATAAAAAACAACATACCCCCCCCAACCTAATCCAACCCACCCACCCCCTCTCCCTCAGAAAAAGCATGGTGGAACAGTCAGGTTAGATTGTCTACGGAAAGAAGGGAGGTCGGTAATTTTATTTTATTTATTTATTATAAATATATATTAGTCGTCTCCTCATGCCTATGGCATCTTGGGGCGGCTTACAACATAAAACACACAAATAAAATACCCCAAAAATCAATTTGAAAATACATAACCCCAGGCAGACCTCCAATGGGAGGGAGTTCCACAACTGCGGTGCGGCCACAGAGAACGCCCTCCACAAGGTCAACACCCGAGAAACCCGGGGGACCTCAAGGAGGGTGCCCCCGGCCAACCGCAGGGGCCAATCCAGGACCTGGAGGGTGAGGCGGTCCCGCAGGTAGGCAGAGCCCAGGCCATTCAGGGCTTTAAAGGTCAACACCAACACCTTGAATCGGGCCCAGAAGACTATAGGCAGCCAGTGCAGAGAGCGAAGCACTGGTGTAATATGCTCACGTTGGCCCGTCCCCATTAGGAGACGAGCCACCGCATTCTGCACCAGCTGCAGCCTCCGAACCAGCACCAAGGGTAGCCCCACATAGAGTGTGTTACAGTAGTCCAATCTTGAGGTAATAAAAGCATGGATGATTGTGGCTAGGTCAGAGTCCGAGACATACAGCTGAAGTCAATGCACCAGTTGTAATTGGTGAAATGCCCCTTTCGCCACAGCTGCCACCTAGGCATCTAGGCAGAGCTGTGGGTCCAGGAGCACCCCAGACTCCAAACCTGAGATACCAGGGCAGGAGGGATCCCATCAGCCACCACTCCCACGGCCTTCCCCATGACCATCACCTCCGTCTTGTCAGGATTTAACTTCAGACGGCTTGCCCTCATCCAATCCCCCACAGCTGCCAAACACCGGGTAAGCACCGAGACTGCCAGGCCTGAGTCAGATGAAAATGAGAGATAAAGCTGGGTGTCATCAACATACTGATGACACCCAGCATACTGATGACACCGTACACCAAACTCCCTAACAACCTCCCCCAAAGGCTGTATGTACACATTGAACAAGAGAGGGGACAAGATGGAACCCTGTGGGACTCCACATGAGGCCCCAGGGAGAAGATGAAAAATCACCCAGGACCACACGTTGGACCCTTCCAACTAGGAAGGAGCAGAACCACTCAAGAACGGTCACGCCAATCTCTGCCCGGTCCTGCAGCTGAGTCACCAACAACTCATGGTCAATGGTATCAAATGCAGCCAAGAGATCTAATAGGATCAACAGGGTTGAATGAACCCGGTCCAACTCACGGGAGAGGTCATCAACCAAGGCCACAAGTGCAGTCACCATGCCATACCAAGATCGAAAACCTGACTGCGAGGGATCGAGAAAGTTAATCCAGTTCAGATGCTCCTGCAACTGCTGAGCCACCACCCGCTCAATAACCTTCCCTAAAAAGGGAAGGTTAGAGACCGGCCGATAGCTGGCCAGGACACCAATGTAGCATGATGGTTTCTTGAGCAGGGGCCACACCAGCGCCTCCTTGAGGCAGTCTGGCACCCTGCCCTCCCTCAGGGATGCGCTGACAATCCCCGCCAGCAACGGCCCTAATGTCTCCCGGCTGGCCTTGGCCAGCCAGGATGAGCATGGGTCTAATTCACAATAAGTGGCTCGAACAGACCCTAGGGCATCCCCTGCATCTGAGGACAACACATTCTGAAATTCATCCCACAAAACAGGACAAGGCAGAGCTTCTACTGCCTCTGGCTCACGCACTGCTAAAAGTGATGCATCAAAACTGTGGTCGATCTGAGCAATTTTATCAGCAAAAAAGTCCGCAAACAAATCACAGCGGCCATTCGATGACTCTAAATTCAGGCGGAGGGAGACCGGACTGACCAGCCCCCTCACCACCTGGAAAAGCTCCGCTGGGCATGACTTAGCAGACGCAAGGTCCCACATAAAAGTTTTCTTTGCTGCCCGCACTGCCATGGCATAGGTACGTAACCAGACTCTATGCTGCAATAGGTCAGTTTCAACACATGAGTGATGCCACCGTCACTCTAACCGCCGCTCTTCCTGCTTCATTCGCCGCAGCTCCTCCGTATACCACAGGAACCTGCGTTGTTGGTGGTTTGGGAGCGGACGCCTGGGAGCCACCCGGTCAATGGCCTCCACCAGCACAGAATTCCACATGGTCACGAGGTCATAGAGTGAGAAGCCATCAAGATCAGAGGATACATTCCCTAGGTTCCATAAGCCATCAGGGGAGAACCATCCTAATTGGTTCTGCACCCTCCCAGGGGCTGACATGCATCAGGATACCTGTCCGGAGGAGATAATGATCCGTCCATGTCAAGGGTTCTACTGACATCGCCCCCACTAACGGATCCCCCGCCTCAAGGCCTGTGCAAAACATCATGTCTAGGGTATGTCCTCCAATGTGTGTGAGGCCCACCATCGTCTGAGACAGGCCCATGGTTCCATACAAATCAATGGTGCTACTGCACCTGGAATATTGTGTGCAGTTCTGGTCACCCCATCTCAAAAAAGTCATAGCTGAACTAGAAAAGGTACAGAGAAGGGCAACGAGAATGATAAAGGGTATGGAACGGCTTCCGTACAAAGAGAGGCTTGACAAGTGGGGTTTCTTCAGCTTAGAGAAAAGAAGACTGAGAGGGGACATGATAGAGATTTAGAAAATCTTGAGTGATGTGGAACGAGTAGATAGGGAACGGTTATTTACCCTCTCAAATAGTACTAGAACTATGGGACACTCCATGAAACTAGCTGCTGGCAGATTTAAAACAAATAAAAGGAAGTACTTTTTCACTCAACGCATAATTAATTTATAGAATTTGTTGCCAGAGGATGTTGTCAAGGCCAGTAGTATAGCTGGGTTTAAAAAAGGACTGGATAAGTGCTTAGAGAGTAGGTCCATTAATGGCTATTGACCAAGTGGCTTACAGGATGAACCTTTTACTGTCAGGAGCTGGGAGTGAACAATGGGGAATGGATTGCCCATTGTGACTGTTGGTTCTTCTCCCATGCGATAGAGATTGCCCACTTTTGGAGGACAGGATGCTGGGCTTGATGGACCATTGGTCTGACTCAGTGTGAACTTCTTATATTTTTATGAGAGTCAAAAGTCCATGATGCAAAAGCAATCGACTTCTCCTCACCATTAGCAAAAATGTGAGACAGAACTGCGCCTACTCTATCCAATGAAGCACCACAAGTGAGTTGCAATGGGAGTGAAGGATCAAATTGTGTCAGAACTTGTATAGACATCAGCAACTTCTTAGCTTCTTGAAAAGCATGATCACATTCCATGGTCCACATCCAGCGCCTTGTAGCTTTCAGAAGTTTATATAGAGGCACCAACACTGAAGCTAGGTTAGGCAAAAATTTGCCATAGTTGTTCACTTGTCCCAAGAATGCACTTAAGTAGGATACATCTTCTTGGTGGTGACTGAAGTACTGCTTGCACTGTCACAGACAATTTCCTTAAGCCAGTGGCATCAATTATATATCCAAGATACTCAGCTGAAGGTTTGAAAAACTTGCATTTGTCTCGGCGTGTTCTTAGTCCATAATCCTTTAAGCATTGTAAGACAGCATCCAAATTCTGAAGGTGATCCTCCTGGTCTTTTCCCATCACAAGGATGTCATTCACATAACACTGGACTCCTGCCGGTCTCTTCAGGATCTCATCCATGGCCTTCTGAAAAAGAGACAGATCCGATGTGTCCTTTTTTCTGGCATCTCCAGCAAATGGCCTGACATGCCCAACAATCCCCGCCCTTGTGTTTTGTTTGGGCACACCAGCCACATGGCCCTGTTTTTTGTTCCCGAGTCTCTCTTCTCTGGTGCCTCAAGTGATGTTTCCCACCAAGTTCCAGAGACAATTTCTCTGCAGTTTCCATAGTTACAGCCGCATCAAAAGCTTGTTTGAATGTAAGGGTAGTCATGGAAAGTAGCTTCCTCTGGGTCTGGTCACTGCCCAGGTCAGGGCATCATTTAAGGTCAGTCGAAAATGGCAGTGTTCAGACAGCTTCCTTAGGGCAGCTATGAACTGAATGATAGACTCTCCAGTACCCTGAGTTGGCTGATAGAACCGGTATTGTTCTGCAATCATTGAGTGGGTGTGAGAAGTTCTTTCATTGCTGCAGTGATTTGGGGGTATGTGGTATTTCCAAGTAATGTTGGGGACTGGTCTTGCAGCAGGCCATATGATCTAGGTCCCATCACTGTCAGCAAGGTTGCTACCTTCTTGTCCTCTGCAATGGCATTGCAAGTTGCAAACTGCTCAAAATATTCAAGATACACCACCCATGGTAAACTTCTTACTGTTGGGACCTGGGAGTGAACAATGGGGAATGGATTGCCCATTGTGACTGTTGGTTCTTCTCCAATGTGATCAGGATTGGCCACTGTTATAGGATAGGATGCTGGGCTTGATGGACCATTGGTCTGACTCAGTATGGCACTACTTATGTTTTTATGTAAAACATTAAAATACAAACAACCCCCCCAAGCCCCTCCCAATACCCTCCCAATACCACTTCCCCATGCCCCCATCCATCCTCTCTCACACCCCTACACCTCCCACCCACCCCTCAACAATCCGACCCAATTCAGTCCCTGCTGCCAAAAGCTCGACAGAACAAAATGGCCTTGCATTGCCTCCAAAAGGCTGCCAGGCTTGAACACAGGTGGACCTCCTGGGTGCGACAGCCAAGAATGCCTTCCTCAGTGAAAAACTGAAATCTCCAGGAGGGCACCCCCAACTGACCTCAGAGGCCACAACTGGACATGGGCAGCCAGGTGATTCCTCAGATAGATGTGGCCTAGGCCATTTAGGGCTTTAAAGGTCATCACCAGCACCTTGAATTGGGCCCAGAAGACTATCGGCAGCCAGTACAGCGTACAGAACACCAGTGTTATGTGCTCACAACAACCAGGCTAGCCGCCACATTCTGCACCAGCTGCAGCCTCTGGACCATCACCAAGGGCAGCCCTATGTAGAGTGCATGGCAATTGTCTAAGCTCGAGGTGATGAAAGCACGGATGAAAGTGGCCAGATCTGAGTCCAAAAGGAAAGGCTGCAGCCTCCTCACCAGATGGAGTTGGCAAAAAGTGCTCCTGGCCACTGCCACGACCTGGCAATCCAGGCACAGTGAGGGATCCAGAAGCACTCTGAGGCTGCAAAACCAATCAACCAGAGGGGGCCAGACCCCATCAATAAGAGGATTCTCAATCCCCTCCATGTCAGGGCGAAAGCCCGCCAGCTAAGGGCAAGGACCCCCCGTAGGGGACTAAGATGCACAGACGAGGGTGCCCCCGTGCAGAGGGACTCCCCAACAACAGAACCCACTCTAATAACCTCAGACACCGTGGGGAGTCAAGGGGCAGAGACAGGCACACCGCTGGAAGATAAGCAGGCGGGCTTGCAGCAGGACCCAGAGGGAATGAAGGTTAGAGAGGCAGGGCTGTCAGAGCACACAGAGGAATGCTGAGCTTCCAGGGGGAAAAGAGGCGGGGCCTGACTTGCCATTGCGGCGTTCCGCAAGCCCGCAGGCGCAGCAGGGGAGGAGCTAAGCCTCCTGAAGCAGAAGCAACCAGTGCTTCCTTGCCGGCGATCAGTTTGACTATGAAGCTGGCCCCTGGATGTTTGAGCGAGGCTCGTGCCAAAGGCTGTTGCTAATCTTGTGTGGGTGGAGTGAAAGGTGAGTGCGAGGAGAGTGAAAGGTGAGTGAGTGTGGGTTTAGGAGACAGGGTATTCCTGTTGAAGTGCACCATCCCGTCTGTTTCCTTAGGGTTCCCCGGTTCTCTTCCCCTTCCCCGTGGGGTAACGGCTGTTCCCTTCCTTCCCCCCTTCAAAGGTGCTTTCCCATTTCCGCCACATATCCTCTCACGCTGTGAACTCTTTCCCCGGCACTGTGTGGGTGGGGTTGTGTGGCTCTGGGCAGGGACTTGGTCCCCCTGTGGAGAGGATAGGAGCTCGCTCACACACTCAGCTGATCCCACCCCTGTGATGATACGGCCTCGTTTCTTCGGGAACTTATAGGGCCAACCACTAACCTGAGGGGTTTCTTTTCTCAGAGGAACTGTGAGCACCCATACACCGCAGGAGTCCCTCGAGGGGGGTGGCAAGGGCTAGGTGCTGGGTTTGTGGGATTCCTCCCTTTTCCCCCCAAAGACCCTCACACTCCAAGGCACAAGACCAGCCAATGATCATCACCTCAGTCTTGTCAGGATTCAGCTTCAGTTGACTCACCCTCATCCAGTCCCCCACTGCAGTGAGGCAGCGGGTAAGCACCAAGACTGCAGGACTTGAGTGATATGAAAAAGAGAGGTAGAGCTGGGTGTCGTTAGCATGCTGATGGCACCTCACACCAAACCTCTGAAAGACCTCGCCCAGCAGCTGCATACACACATTGAACAAGAGGGGGGTCAGAATGGAACCCTGCGGAACGCCACAAGGGAGCTCCCAAGGAAATGATGAGCAATCGCCCAACACCAGATCTCCCAGCCAAGAGCAGTCCTGCCCACTACAGTCAGGTCCCACAGGCAAGTCAACAACAACTCATGATCAGCGGTATCAAAAGCTGCTGAAAGATCTTATAAAATCAACAGGGTAGAATTCCCCCGCTCTAACTCCAGGCAAAGGTCATCGACCAAGGCCACAAGTGCAGTCTCCGTGCCATGCCCAGGACAGAAACTAGGCTGCACAGGGTCCAGGAATCTGATAACACCCAGATGCACCTGGAGCTGATGAGCCACTGCTTGTTCAATAACCTTCCCTTAAGTTTAGAGATAGGCCGATAGCTGGCAGGGGAATCCACATCCAATGACGGCTTCTTAAGCAGAGATCAGACAATCACCACCTTAATGTAGTTCAGCACTCTGTCCTCCCAAAGGGAGGCATTGATCAGCCCAGCCAGCAACGGCCCCAACATCTCCCGGCTGACTTTCACCAGCCCGGATGGGCAGGGATCTAATTCACAACTTGTGGCTCACACAGCCCCCAGCACCTCCTCTGCACCAGTGGGCAACAACGACTGAAAGTGATCCCCAAAAAAGGACAAGACTAGGCTTCCATAACCCCCAGCTCTGACTCTGCACCAGAAACAGTTGCGCTGAGGTCATGGTGAATATGAGCGATTTTATCTATGAAGTAATCAATAAAAATGTCACAGTGGGCACTGGATACCTCCAGTTCCCAGCAGAGGCAGGCTGGACTGAACAAACCCCTCACCACCTGGAAAAGCTCTGCTGAACACGACTTCACAGATGCTATGATGGCAGTAAAGGTGGCCTTCTTCGCTGCCACCACAGCCACAGCATAGTCTTTCAAATACAATCTATGCCACAATCTGCTGGATTCAGCTCATGTGCAGTGCCACCTGCGCTCTAACTGCCTACCGTCCCGCATCTGCTGTCCCTGGCCCTCCATGTACCATGGGGACCTGTGTTGGCACAGTGGTGGGAGCAGATACCTGGGAGTCACCGTGTTGATAGCCTCAGTTAAGGTATTATTCCACAGTGCGATGAGGTCATCGACAGAGCGGTCATCAAAGTCTGCTGGAAACTCCCCCAGAGAGTTCTGGAAACCAATTGCATTCATGAGTCTCTGGGGACCGACCAATCTAATAAGTCCAGCACCCCGACAGGGGCATAGGTGCACCAGGACCTGTCATTTGAGCCTCCAGGATGTAATAGTCCAACCACAACAAGGGTGTCGCCTCCGCACACCCAGTCATAGGACTCCCTGATTCCAGTCCAGTGCAGAAAATCAAATCTAGCGTGTGTCCTCTCTCATGTGTCAGGCCTACTACTACCTGGGATAGGCCCATGGAGGCCATGAACTACTGCTCTACTCCATAAAGGCTGGCCTTGGGGTGGATGGAGAAGTCCCCCAAAACTACAAGTCTGGGTAACCGCAACACCCCCTTTGAGAACAGCTCAGCTAGAGCAGTCAGGCTGTGGTGCAGTGGGGTGCTCGGTACACCAGCAGGATCCTTAATCAAATCCTTGTCCCCATCCAAATCAAACACTAGATAAACACACTCCATGCTGGACGAATTCAGCACTCGAAACCTCCAGAAGGACAACGAATTCTTTAAAAAATCACGGCTACACCCCCTTCCCTGGGTCCCAGACCCAGTCTGATGCTGCACGGAGTACCCAGCCAGCACCAGGTCAGCCAAATCGGCCCCAACTCATCATCCGGCCAGGTCTCCGTTATGCATGCAAGGTCAGCGGCTCCATCCAGGATAAGCTCCCAGATAGACATTGATTTATTTGCCACCAAGCTCGTATTCAGCAGCATCAGATTCAGTCCCGGGGCTCCATCAGCCTCAACCCCCAAAAATCCCAGGTCAAGGGGACTGGATAGGGAGAGAGAGACTAACTGTCTCTCCTGCCTCTCCAGATGTCGTACCCTCTACCCCAGCCATACCTCCCCACCCCCCACGATCTCAATTACTGCCCCCTCCCCCCTGGCCCCAGAAAAGGAGCCAGATTGACTAGGAGGGTCTGCCATGCCTGTACGTCCATTCCATTCCACTTTTATTTATACTCCACGCTCTCCTAACCTGAGTTAGCTCGAGGCTGCTTACATCAATCAAAATACAATACAATAAGAGGCAGTACCATCAAGGTGGCACCAGGGTCTATCCCACCCTCCTGCCTTACCTCCCAACCCTATCCATGCCAAAGCCCCCTCCTATCACAGGGAGCCCTCCCCTCCCACCCCAGTTCCCCACTCCCCATGTATAACCCCCCCACCTCGCTGGGGGATCCAGACATAAAGCATTCAACTTCCCACCCTCTTTCCCCCCCTCTCATGGGGGGCTATGGCATCCCCCCTCCCCACCCTTGCCTGTCCCCCACCCTCACAGGAGAGGTGTGGCATTCTCTCCTCCCAACCACTTCCCCTATATCTATACCCCCTCACACAGGGGGGCCATGGCACTCCCTCCTACCTATGTCTCCTGTCACCAACCCCAACCCCCTCACAGGGAGGCTGGGGTACTCCCTCCCAACTCCCCTCTCATAGGGGGGTTAGGACACATCACCCCTATATATACTTGCCCATACCCCCCCCTCTCACAGGGTGGAAGGGGCACTATACCCCGTTCCTTCCCCTCCATATCTAAATCTCTTCCCACACTACAAAATACATACCCCTCCCACTCCCACTTAAATAAATAAAATAAATTAACCATTCCCTCCATCCCCACCACCACTAATCCAAAAACAATTTTTAAAACAATGTACAATAAAACATCTGGAATGCTATTGGCAGGCAGTGCAGACTCTGAAGCTTCAGTGCCCCTCAATTGGTCGGGGACACCTTCCTTGAGGTCCCCCAAGTTTCTCGGGTGGTGACCATACGGAGGCCATTCTCGGTGGCTGTGGAACTCCTTCCCAATGATGATTCATCTGGCCCCGGATTTCCCCTTCTTCCGACAACAATGTAAGACCTGGCTGTTCCACCAGGCTTTTGAGGGGGGGAGGTGGATAGTGGGTGGGAGGGTTGGGTTGGGTTGGGGATGAGGTTACAGTTCCTTTTAGTGGTATTTTTAATATATTTATAATGTTTAAAATTATATAGTTTATATATTATTGTTTTTGACAATGTTTTTTATGTTGTACGCCACCCCGAGCTGCCTTTGTGCTGGAGGGTACAGGATATCAAGTCCATGTAATAAATAAATAAATAAATAAATAATCGTGTAACGTGCGCCCAGTGACCCATTGGTCTGAGCCGGTATGACACTTACGTAACTGCAGTGCTTTTATCACAGTTCCTTCAGTGCAGCTTAGGCTGCTTTCCCTGAGGCTGCTTGCCCAGTCTTTGGCACCAAAGGAGCATGCGCTATGAAAACGTACTGCAGTTCCCGTCTTGTGGGACACGAGGAAGTGTGGCTCTCCAGCTGGCGAGCTCACACATCAGATAAGGTAGGAATTCACTACCCAGTCCGATGTGCAAGTTCACCGGCGGGAAAGCCGCACTTCCTCCTTTCCCACGAGACGGGAGTTTTGCTGTATTTGAATAGTGCATACTCCCATGGCTCCAAAGGCTGCTTGTGGGAAGGGAGCTTGCGTCAAAAGGCTGCTTATAGGAAAGCAGCCTTAGCTATAAGAGAAGGTTGCATTGCAATAGCTTTTACTTCTCTCTTTACAGCGTTATTGTCAGCCAATAAACTGATAGCCGCCCTGGGTAAGTGCATTGAATAACACATTGCCATATTGCTATTTTGATTGAAACTCAGTTAAACTGATTTTAAAACAAAGGATGCTATATCACCTTGTTTTGCTAGTGTCTTAAAAACATAAAAGTTAAAGCAATGCTTTAGTTTATTAAACAAAACGCTCCCTTAGGTATACATAGAAGCTGATACAGAACAATGATGCAGCATGAACATATAAGCACAATAAACCAAGCCACCGTAAATGGCAAAAATTCAGTTCAGTCCCCCAAATTTAGCTCCGTAATACAATTGTGCTCTAAGCTGGAAATGGAAACTGTTCAATTCATCAGTTTTCAGCCTTATTCCAAACTGATGCAAATAATGCATGAAAACTATTCTTTCCATACAAATTATTCTAAAAGGATTATGCTACAGTCTCTCAGTGGAAATACAGATCTTCCTTATGCACACTAATGTGCACAAAGTTAACTTTAAAATGTCATAGTCTTTTTGGTAGAAAGATTTTGTCTCAATATCTGGGCTTTTTAGCTCCTGGGCATTCTACATAAATAACAGAATTTATTCCCTACATTTTCACTCTAAGTGTCTATAAGAAGACTGCTTTTATCCAAATGTGTAATGAAAAAGCAGACTTGTGGGGAGAATCTGGATGTTCTTGTGGAGGAGACAAACACTTCATTTCTCCCCCACTCAAATTTGGCAGTGCCACACCAGAGCTGCTAAAAATTTCCTGCTTCTGCTCCAGTGAGCAGGCGTCTGGGGGAGGGGAGGGCGGGGAGACGCATTCAAAAATATTGGCTGCTCCACTCACTTCAGGCAATATGCATCATGACACTCACAAGATGAGCGAGTATGAGTCAACAGTATTGCAAAAAAGGCCAATGCCATTTTGGGTTGTACTGAGAAGCATTAGCATTCAGAGCGGCTCCTTCGGTCTGCCAGGGGTGCCTTCTTGGAGGTCCCCCGGGGCCACAATGGAGAGGGTATTCTCGGTGGTCGGGCCGTGTCTTTGGAATTCCCTCCTGGAGGAAGCTCGCCTGGCCCCAAGCCTCTTAACATTCCGGTGAGCTTGTAAAACCTGGCTGTTCGCCCAGGCCTTTGGGGAGGGTGGGTTAGTGGGTTTTTATCCCCCTACCCTTCTTTATTTTTTGTTATCATTTTGTCTTTCCCTGCTTTAATTGTTGAGATTTTTATGATGTTTTAAATATTTTAAACATTGCTTTATTGAGATTTGTTAGCCACCCCAAGCTATTTGCAGTAGGGACGGGTATAAATATATTAAATAAAATAAAATAAATATTATATCTGTCCAGCCGGACAAGGGAATCAGGGCCAGAAGTCCAACCCAAGCCAGGTCAGGCTCAGGACATCTATGTGGCTTCAGATCTTGGAGTCATGCACGATTGGGGCCAAACACAACACTAGGAACAAGCTCTTGGCCAGCACACAGACCCAGAACAGGACAACCAGCCAGACATGCTGGAGTAAGCAGGCAGGCAGATGGGGAGAAGGACCAGTTTCAGGGCAGAACAGATTCAGGAACAGAGCAGAGCCAGGTCCAGGGCACAAAACAAGGTTTGAGGCAAGAACCGAACTAGTCCAAGGGACAGCCAAAACAGGGCCAGGGAGAAGAAAGCAGGTGCAGCAATCAGCATAAAACCGATCAGGTCCCAGGGAAAGAGAGTAAGGGATAAACAGATAAATCATCCAGCTTCCTATGTCTTTAGGCCAGTCTTACAGACAGGCAGATAGCCAACCAGAAATCTGGGTGTATTCTTTGAAGGATCCATTCTGATCCTAGCCAGTATGTGAAAGTGCCCTTTGTTGGTAGCAGATCTGGAGCAGTCCATCCACCCCCCAGGCTTTGCACTAGACTAAGGGATAGATGACAGTCCAGAGACAGCCAGGAGTGAGATAAGCGGAGTTGTGCTGTGAGCAACAAGAGTAATAGAATGCCATAGTTGGAAGAAATCTCAAGTGTCACCTACTCCAAACTCCCTGCTTTGATACAGGATGACTAGGAATAAAAGTTGGCTGACTGTTAATCTAAGAAGCCAGTGTCATTCATTTTTGAAGCTCTTATTGTTATTTCTCACCATAACTCTGCAACCTCCTTCCTTCTGGCCTTCCCTGCTCTTATGACCGGCTCATTTCTATTCAACACTTCACTGCCAAAGTCATCCACTTTGCCCACTAGGGATGGGCGAACGCGGTTCGGGAGTTGGGAGTTTGGCCTGAACTTGAACTGTTCAGATGACCGAACTCGAACCCGAACCCGAATGCGAACATACCGAACAAACCGAACACCGAATGGCAAAATGGCCGAACAGTTCAGTCAGTTCGGATTGCGTTTGGATGAGTTTGGGTGGCAAAAAATGGTTCACTGGAAGGTCAAACATTACAGGGAGCTGTCAGTCACTGAGGAGCAGACTTCCAGGCACCAGGGGTGGAGAGGCTTGCAAGAAATGAAACTAATTATCTGCCTCCCAACTTCCCAACACCTTCTGAGCTAGTCACTGTTCCTGAACAGCAGGTGTTGAGTAGGATTTTTAGATTGCTTTAAGTTTCATTTCACTTTTGTAATGAAATGAAACTTAAACCATAAACTGAAACCTTGTGTTATGCACTGTACAG
>QEPC01001916.1:3362569-3386623 GCA_003113815.1 Sphenodon punctatus | reverse complement strand
TAGGAGTTACCTTAGTGATAGAGATAGCGTTAGTGATTTAGTTTTAGTGTTTGTAGGAGTAGGTCTGTGTACTTATTAGATAATCCATTTACTTCATAGCATTTAGAATAGTTAATAGCAGTTAGATTTAGTGTAGACAGATATATATAATATTAGATTAAAAAAATAAGAAAACTCCATATAAAAACCAAAAAACCAAATAAAGAACAAAAGAAAACCCAATAAAAAACCAAAAAACATATTAAAAAAACCACCAAAAAACATAACAACACTTCCCGAACGGCCGAACCGAACAGCTGAACAGAACAGCCGAACGGCCTAACCGAACGCCTGTTCGGACGAACGAACTGAACAGCTGAACCCGAACTCGGCGAACGAACCGAACGAACAAACTGAACAAACGAACTGAATGAATCCGAACCCAACGAACAAACCGAACGCAGCTGAACCGAACGGCCGAACCCGAACCGCGATCTGTTCGCCCATCCCTATTGCCCACCACTTTGATCCTGTTCAACCCCTTCTCTGCTCTCTCTAGAAGGCTCTACCTGGCATTGCGCCTTTCTATCTTTCTTCCCTCATTTCTCACTATGTTCCCACCCAGGAATTTCTCTCCTTTTCTACCACCATCCTCACCTATTCCCAAATCTCTTGCTCCCTAAACCATTTTTACACCTTCTTCCATGCTGCCCCCATGCCTGGAATTCCCTCCCTAAACACATGTGCTCTGCTCCCTCCCTTCCTTGCTCTCTCCAAATCCTTCCTAAAAACTAGGGATGTGCAAACGCAGTTCGGATGTTTGGTAGTTGGCCTGAACGCGGCCTGTTCGGATGGCTGAACCAAACGGCTGAACCGAACGCCCGAAGCCCCGAACAGTTTGGCTGCATTCGGATGAGTTCGGGTGGGGAAAACAGGGCTGGAAGGCCCAGGGAGGGGCGGGCAGCTGAGGAGCAGATTTCCTGGTGCCAGGGGTGGAGAGGCTTGGACTAGCAGCCAGCCTGCGCAATCACTATCCCTCTTCTCCTCAGACCACTGACTTCACAGTCTACGATTGGCTACGGGCTAGGCTGCACAGAGTCAATGGGGCTTGTGATAAGGCGAGCACAGCTAGTAACAAAAGTAATTGCCCTCCCCCCTTCCAACTCCTTCTGAGCTAGCCACTGATCCTGTCAGCAGACGTTTTCAGAAGTCTCCCTCTCCCAACAGTTTGTGTTCCTCTTGATCCATTGCCATCCTCCTCCTGTTTCACCCATTTCCACACATTTACCTCCATAGTTTCATTTATTCATATTAGATTAGATAGATTTAGGTGTTATTTTTATTTTTTACCCCTCCCTGTGTTCTTTCTCCCTACCCTCCATTGAATCCTCCCCTCCTCCCTGTATATATTCCATTCCTGATTCCCTTCCTCTGTTTTTGGATTTACTTAGAGCAGCATTAGATTGATTTAGGTTTCATTTCAGTTTTGTACCCCTCCCTGTGTTGTTTGTTGTGAGCTGTCTTGTCCCCCCCTCCCCCCGCCATCCCTGGATAGATAGATAGATAGATAGATAGATAGATAGATAGATAGATAGATAGATGGGCGGCCCCTCCCCCAGGGCATTGCGACAGGCACCCCCAATCCCCCAAGTCCCTCAGGGGTCCCCCCCATGCTTGCTGGGGAATTCCCAGCAAGCCAGAAGCTGCTCCTCAGCTGATCCAGTGCAGCATGGTCAATTTCCCGCTTGTCCCAGGCTTTGATTACATTGTATCTATCCTAGAGGAGCAGGATGAGTCATATGTAAACAAACCCTAAAGCGAGAGAACTCTCCAAGAGGGGGAGGGGAGTCAATAATTCTCCTACTGCTGCTCCCCCCTCTCTCTAGCTTTCCACTCACTGGCCAGGCGGGGATTTAGAGAATGTCTCCCAATCCCTCAGAAAGCATGCGCTGGGCGTCGACCCAGAAACACACTGCTTTCTGGGGGATTGGGGAGGGAGTGGGGGAGGTGCCATGTGCTCCTATGGTGAAACCCAGCCAATAAGCATGGCTTAGGGGGCGTGTCCGGGTGCCTCTTCAAAAAGCTCTGGCTCGCTCATAGCTGCTTTTTCTCCCCCTGGCCCCTCCTCTACCAGAGTGGGGGGAAGAGGGGGGGAAAGAGCTGACTCTTCCTTGTTCCTCCCTCAAGGTTCACTAGAGTGGAGAGGGGAGAGATCGGAGTCAGACTACAGAGTGATCAGGATGTCCCATCCTTTCAGAAACCGGGTAAGTTTTGAAAAAGCAAATACCCTGCCCTGATCTGTGCATTTTTTGTTTGCTTGCTTGTGCTTTTAATATTTTGTCCTCTTCAATCCCTCCCCACCCTGGGGGGGTGGGGCTTGTACATGAATGGATGGTTCCTCTGCTTGAGTTGGGGGGGGGCCTGATGGATCGCAGGGGGTCTGTGTGGCTGTTACTGGGGTCAGTGTTGGGGTGATGGATCGCAGGGGTGTGTGGCTGTTACTGGGGTCAGTGTTGGGGTGAGGAGCTTCGGGGTGTGTGTGTCTGTGCATCATGTGATATTGTGTCTGGGCTTCTGTGGGGCAGTGTTGACCTTTTTGCTGTCTTGTGGCAGCAGAACTCTGGCAGCGCAAGCCAAGAGGCTGTGGAGCTCACACGCTGGAAACGTAGGAGGGATAGCAATAAACCCCTGTGTACCTATCTGCACAGGGAGAGCCACTCACAAGGCCATCCCCTCAGCACTCAGGCCCTCGGCTTTATCTATAAGTCAGTCCCTAAACACTGCAATATCAGCCCTTGCCCCCATCTTCCCAGACTCCATTCCAACTCTCCCCCTTTCTCCCACCCATGACCTTCAATCCCCAGCCCTTCCCCTACCTGTCTCCAATGCCCACCTTGCTCTACCTCCAGAATCCATCCTCCCAACCCTCATCCATCCCCTGCCTTGGGCTCCAGTCCCTCCTCACCCGGCTCCAATCTCCAACCCCACCTGTGCTTAGAACCACCAGACTCTACCCTCAAGTCTCTCCCTACTGATCCCAGGGTTGCTAGACCCAAATGCCCCAAATTGTGAGTCTGACTTAGAAATCAAGAGGGGTTTTTTTGTTTTGTTTTAAATAACCAATCTGGAGTTCTTTTTATTTGCCTTCTGGCCTGAGCATTTAGTCACCTTTGCAAGCTCTTCTCTGCAACCTAAGGACAAGCAACTTGCCTTGTAACAATAAGAGCTGAGATTCTCATGATTTTATCTCAGGTCTCGCAATTTTAGGCTTGAAGAAACTCTTAAAATCATGGGACTTGAAATCAAATCATATGAGCTGGCAACTCTGTGATCCCCGCATCTCAGGCTTCCTCCTTCTAGCTCTCTCTCTCCCATTACTGGGTCTCGGGACTCTGCACACAATGTTCACAGGTGTGACAAGTGGGGACACATTTTAACCTGTGAATATAACCTGCCTAAATTAAGGTGCCTCATTGTAGCTTGGTTTCTGGTTTACATGTGGTTTTGGGGGAAAGCTTTGTCTGTTCTGTGGATCTTTGCTAAAGCTGCTTGTAAGTGAGGTTTAAGGTTGTGACTTGTCTGTCTGCTTTTAAACCAGGAGTTGAATAGCCTGCCTAAATGAAATTGCTGGAAACGCTGCACTTGTTGTTCACAGGTGTGACAACAAGTTTGTAAAGGTTCTTTGTTAATAAACAGGTCTGTAAAGAATAGAGAGACTAGTGGCTAGTCTGTGATGAGGCTCCAAGGTTAGAATCAGACAGAGAATTGTTCTGCTGAGAAAGATGCAATTCATTAAATTTCTGTCTATGTTGGAAAATGAACTTGAATTGACTAAGGGCAGGGACAGTGTTCACTGTATTTTCTTAATTAGCAGCAATGGGGAAACCACAGTGAACATGGGTCCCTGACTAAGGAGGTGAATTTAATTCCAATTAATCCCCTTTCTACACACTTGCACAAGACCATAATCTCTTATATTTATCAGAATTTATACCCTGCCCTTCCCCAAAGGTTCAGGGCAGTTTACAGAAACAAAAGAACAAAGAGAAAAATAGTAAAAATACAAAATAATACAATAAAATCCTCTAAAGCCCAAAAACCCACCCGACCTCTATCATCACCTCCATCCCCTGGTGGCAGTGCTTCACACAGCAGCATTCCCATCATTAAGTAATGTAATGCCCATCCAATGTTAACCTTGGGAACTCCTTGCTGCTGGGTTATCCATGCCACTGGCCTACCGTTGCCCTGGCTCCGCCCCTAGGTGCCGGCAGCCCGGCCCGCCTTACTGCACCTCCAACCTCAAAACCCACCAGCCGCCCCTGATTAGATATTAGATATTAGTTACTATAGATAGCTATAGGAGTTAGCTTAGTTATAGATAGAGATAGTGTGTAGTGATTTAGTTTTAATATTTTATAGTGCGTTTCTAGGACTAGGCCTTTGTAGATATTAGATAATATTCCATTTAGTTCCATAGGTTTCAGAATAGTTAATAGCAGTTAGAGTTAGTGTAGATATATATAATATTAGATTACAAATTTGAATGAATAAATAAATAAAATATATATATATATAAAATCTTCCTCTGCATTCTTTGGGTGGGAGAAATGGAGAAGGGAAGTAGGAGAGGCCGGTCTGCTGCCCGTAAGATGGGCAATAGGACACGTGGCAGAGGTGGTTGGGGCGTGGTAGCAGGCAGCAGCAGCCCAAGCCCATCACCACGCCCCAAACTGCACAGACCTGATTTTGACAGTTAGCTTGCTTGGAGAGGGCAAAATCAGGCCTGTGCAGTTTGGGGCGTGGTGATGGGCTCGGGCTGCTGCTGCTGCTTGCTGCCATGGAGAGACACCTGAAGAGATGCCACAGCGCTGTGCTGCTAAGCAGGCAGGCAGGGGCAGTGGACGCCAGCAGGTTCCCAACTGCAGTGGCCAGTCATCCACCTCCACCAGCGGGCGAGCATCCTGTTCTAACAGCTGCCTCTAGCAGCAGGAGCGGTATTGCTGCTAGGGGGGAGCAGCAGCAGCAGCAGCAGCGTCAGTGCACCATGGAGGAGCTGAAAGCAACGCGCATGTTGGGGGAAATGATAGCGCTGGATGGGCATCTCTTCTTGGTGGTTGGGGACATGGGGTTTAGGCACCTGATTGACTTCCTGGCCCCCCAGTTTAAGCTGCCCTCGCGCACCACCCTGAGTCGGCAGGTGATGCCAATCCTGTACCGGGCTTTAAAGAGCAAGTGAGGGAGAAGCTGGCAAGGGCTGGGGGTACCACCGTCCACTTCACCACAGACCTGTGGTCGAGGAGGAACGCACACCATGCCTACCTGGCAGTGATGGCGCACTGGTGGCAGAACCCGGAGGCAGCATTTGGCAGTGGCAGGAGGGGTCCCGAAGCAGGGGATAGGTGGGCCCTGCTTCAAGCAGAAGTCATGGACGACCCCCACACCACTCAGAACATCGAGTCAGCCCTGACCCCCATGGTGAGGGGGTGGGTTATGCTGGGCACACCCTTCACCAAGGGGTGTGTGCTGATGGACAACATGGCCAACATACTGAGGGCAGTCTGCGAGCTGAGCTTCACCAGCATCCTTATGCTGCACACACCCTTCACCTGGTGGTCAAGGACGCTCTGGCCCTGGGGAGAAGGGGATTGGAGCCGGCACCCTTAGCTCCCTGATCGAGTGTGGGAGGAAGCTGTCTGGTTTCTTTAACCGGAGCATGAAGGGCAGCAACCTCCTCCAGGAGAAGCAGGCCAAGTAAGGCTCCCCAGTGCACCAGCTGGTGCAGGATGTGTTCACCTGGTGTTATTCAACCTTCCTGATGCTCGAGCAGCTTCTTGAGCAGAAAGCCAGCCACCTTGCATCAGGTTCAACTGGTGACAGACAGCGGGGCACCTCCAGGGTATGATGGGGTGGAATGGGAGATACTGGCTCACACGGTCTTCGTGATCAGATCGTTCCTGGCCGTGACAGAGACCATCAGCTCCTCCATGGCCACCATCAGCCAGGTGACCCCTCTGGTCCAGAGTCTCCTGAGGAGGCTGGAGGAGATTCTCTAGGGGCGGGATTGTGGCCCTCAGGGCAGGAAGCTGGTGGATGAGGTGGTTGCCCTGCTGCGGCAACTGAAGGCAGGGCTGAAGGCGCAGTTCGATGAGCTCCTGTAGCAGGTGGAATACATTTTGGCAACCATGATGGGCCCCGGGGTCAAGGGCAGCATGGCACGTCAGACAGCGCTCTATGGGCACTGGAAGGGTGAGCTGGTGGAGAGGTTCCGGCAGGCAGAGTGGGTTCTTAAGAGTGCGCGGCAGCAGTAGCAGGATGCCCCTGGGGATGGTGAGAGTGGGAGCAGTCACCTCTTTCAGCCGACGAGGTCTATTCCTGCCCCCAGCCCTAGAAGTAGCAGCACCAACAGCTGGCTGAGCAGCAGAAGCACCCCTATTGCGAGCAGCAGCAGATCGTATGTGCAGGGCACTCTGGCAAGCATGGGCTTGTGCACAGCAGGGCAGGCAGCGTGGCTGAGGGCAGTGGTGGAGGTGGTACCCAGGCAGAGTTATGTGAGGGAGTACAACAGTGCCTCAGCAGCAGTTTGAGAGCTACCTGGAGGAGTAGCCGTGCATCGAACCCAGTAGCGATCCATTGGCCTACTGGGCCAGCAAGACCAACGTGTGGTCAGCCCTGTCCAAAGTGACCAAGGGTCTCTTGTCCTGCCTACCAATTAGTGTCCCCAGCAAGCAGGGGACATTTTCTCGCAGCACCATCTGAGACTGGGGGCCAGGTTGGTGGAGCAGTTGCTTTTTATAAAGGTGAACCTTCTGCTGCTGGGATTCCCTGAGCTTCCCCTGGACATGGATTGATGGTGCAGTGGCACATGTCATCCCATGCCAGGGGAAGTCTTGGGATGGTACTCCTCCTTAATCTGGGCTGCTGAGATGCTGTTCCTCCCTCCCAATGCCCGGCACCCACCCTGCCTCTTTCTCTCTCTGACTAGACAGCCTCGGTCAGCCTATCTGACTGATCTCATGATGCAGGGTGGCATTGGGAAGCTGTAAGCCTGCCAGCCGGCCTCTAGCTAGACGATCTCGACCCACCTATTTGACTGGTTCGCTCTCGTGCGCACTGCACAGTCTTCACCAGCCTATCTGACTGCCCTGCCAAGGTCCCAGCCTGCCTTTCCTACTGCCTCATATGCCATGCTGACTGTCTGCCCACCCACACAGGTGGCCAAGATCAAACCCTGCCTCAGTCTCCCTTCTGCTCATACCACACTGCCTCTCTGCCTGTCTGCCCACCCACCCAGGTGGCCAAGATCAAAGCCTCCCTCAGTTTGCTTTCCCATGCTCATGCCAAAGTGCCTGTCTGCCCGCCCTGTGGGCAAAGCTGAAGCCCTGCCCTGGCCTGCCTGCCTCTCATGCCAGGGTGTCTGTCTGCCTGCCCTGGCAACCCTGGGTGATGTGCCCCACTGGCCTGGTAATCCCGCTGCTGCTGTCTGCTGGTCCATGGGTGCTCTGCCCTGGCAAATCCAAATGCACAATCCTGCTGCTGCCGTCTGCTGCTGTATGGGAGCTCTTCCCTAGAAAATCCTACCATCCTGGCTCCATGGGTGCTGGGCAAATCCTGCTACTGCCATCTCTGCTGTTCCAAAGGTTCTGTGCCCGGTCAATCTAATGTCTGCTGGTGGTGACAATGCTGCCTCTGCTGTGCCATGGGTACTGTGCCCCGGCAATCCAATGTCTGCTACTGGGTCACCACGTGATTCACCACTGGGCAAGGCTTGACCAATTGGAAGACTAGCTTGTTGAGATCCCGGAGAGTAGGATGCAAGCCTGCAATGCCCGGCCAAGCAGGGGTGCCAGCCACCAATCCCTAGCCGGGCTTCTGCCGCTGCTCCACCAATGCTAGCCAGCCTGAAATGCCTGGCTGAGCAGGGGTGCCAGCCACCAAGCCCTGGCCTGGCCTCTGCCATTGCTCCGCTGATGCCAGCCAGCCTGCAATGCCCGGTTGAGTAGGGGTGCCAACCACTCCAGCCCCAGGACCCACCGTCATGGTTCTGGGGCCTACGTTCCAGGCAGGGAGGGCTGTAATTTCACTTCATTGTTCGCAAGTGTCCCACATAGAGGCCAGCCAGCCTGCAGTGCCTGGCCAAGTAGGGGTGCCAGCCACCGAGCCCTGGCTGTGCCCCTGCCACTGCTCTGCCAATGCCAGCAAGCCTGCAACTCCCAGCCGAGAATAGGTGCCAGCCACTGAACCCTGGCCAGGCCTTTGCCACTGCTCCACCGATGCCAGCCAGCTTGAAATGCCTGGCCAAATGGGTACCAGCCGCAGTTACTGTGCTTGCGCAATCTAATGTATGCTGCTGGTGCTGGTACTGCATGTCAGCCATTTGCTCCTCAATCTTGTAGACAGGCATAGCTCAGATGAGTGCACCAGCAGGTGGTGGCTGGGTGTCCACAAGATTGGCCCCCACCCTCCTGTTGTTTTGACGTTTGCGTAAGACCTGGCTGTTCTGCCAGGCTTTTGGCAAGGGGGCAGGGTAGGGTGGGGGAGGTGGGGTTTGGGAGGGAGGGTGTGTTTTTATTACTTGTTTTAAAATTTGTATATTTATTTTTAAATGTTTTATTGTTGAAATGTGTGTGTGTGTGTGTGTGCATGTTGTTCTCTGCCCCGAGCTGCCTTTGGGCAGGAGGTGCAGGATATAAGTTTTGAATAAATAAATACAAAAAAATAGAAAAGATTCACTGCAAGGCTTACCCAATTTGCAATAGAGCTTCTTGAGCTCAGTCGAGTAGGATGCCAGGTTGCAATGCCCAGCTAAGCAGGGGTGACAGCCAACCTCTGCCGTTGCTCCACCAATGCCAGCCAGCCTGCAATGCTCGGCTGGACAGGGGTGCCAGCCACCAAGCCCTGGCTGGGCTTCTGCTGCTGCTCTGCCGATGCCTGGCTGAAATGCCCGGCCAAGGAGGAGTGCCAGCCACTCCAGTCCCAGGACCCACCATAAGGGTTCTGGGGCCATCATTCTGCTCATGGGGAGCTGTCATTCTACCGCATCAAGAAGCAGCCAGCCACTCCAGCCCCAGGACCCACCATCAGGGTTCTGGGACCTACGTTACAGGCATGGGGGGCTGTCCATCCACATCATCTAGAAGCTGACTGTCGTTCCTCTTTGTTGCCTGCAACTTCCCCACTGATGCCTGACAGCCTGCAATGCCTGACCAAGCAGGGGTGCCAGCCACCAAGCCCTGGTCGGGCTTCTGCTGCTGCTCCACTGATGCCAGCCAGCCTGCAACACCCGGCTGAGCAGGGGTGCCAGCCACCAAGCCCTGGCCTGGCCTCTGCCACTGCTCCACCTATGTCAGTCTGCAGTGCCCTGCCCCCTAGCCTTCCTGGCCTCTGCTGCTGCTGCTACTGCCGTTGGGTCTCAAACGGCCAGCCCTGGTGCCATGGGCACCCCCAGGGGCAAAGCGCTGAGTCTGGCTGCCCAGGCAACCTGGGGTGCCAAGCGCCAAGCCTTCCTGGTCTCTACTGCTGCTTCTGCTGGGTCTCTGACAGCCAGCCCTGGTGCCATGGGCAGCCCCAGGGGCCAAGTGCCAAGCCTGCCTGCCCGGGCAACCCGGGGTGCCAAGTGCAAAGCCTTCCCAGTCTCTGCTGGTGCGGGGTCTCTGACAGCCTGCCATGCTGCCACGGGCCCCCCTGGGGGTCTCTGGAGCACCCCAAGCCTCCTGGCAGCACCGAACTCCGTCAAATGTTTGGGGGGGTCCGAACTCTGCTGGACCGAACCCACAAACCCAAACTGAGTTTTTAGTCTGAACATCTGAACTCCATCCTGTTCGCACATCCCTACCAAAAACCTCCATCAGACTACTCACTAATGCTCCTTCTTTGATATTTCATTTGAGGTTCCCTTCCCTCTTGCAACTTCTCAACCTCTTGAATATACCCCTGTTTTTCTCTACATTCGCCTCTCTCTTGTCTCTCCTTCTTTGTCCATCTTAAATTGTGTATGCCCAGTGGGGTAGGGGCCCAAGGCTAGGACAGCAACAAGGTAAAGCAGGAGCAAATCCAGGCAGTGCAATTGCTACCATGTCTGGTTAATGCTGCACTGAGCTCTCTTCCTTTCCTCCAGCACATGCAATTGCAGGTAAAATATAAAGTTACATTTGACTAATCCTGAGGATTATCATCTTAACCTGAAGACCAGAGATGATGTTCAAAAACTCTGGAATGAGGAGTCAAACTCTCTGGTCGTGACCTTATTTCTTTCTCAGACACAGTTCTGGGACCTCCTGCCCCTTTCCATCTTTCTGCCACTGCTGTTGCTCCTTATCCCACACAGCTACCATTGCATCTGGTGCCTCATTGGATGTGTTTATATGGACTATCTGCTCTGTTTCATCTCTGCCTCACCTCCGCCGCGCCTGCACAATGTGTGTGCAGGTGCAATTCAAGGTGTGGTCTGCTTGCATGCCTCAGGCACATGTAGACCTTGGATTGGGGTGACAGTTTATATAGAGATAATTTCTGGCTTTCTAAGGTCAGTCTTGGGTCTTCCTAGAGGTACACCTCAGGCAATATTGAGAGCTGAATCTAGATTCTACTCGCTTAGGCTTGTAGCCTTGCATTTAATGCTAAATTATTGGCTTCGGACCCATCTGTTTGTTGGCCAGGAAGGGTCATTAATCTCTTTGGCAGTGACTCATGATCTGCTGAAGGCCTGGAACTTGGAGATGGAGCTCGAAATTCAAAAGCTGGGGTTTTCTCGTGTCTGTTTGATGGAGGTGGGTTATGTAGCAGCTAAATCATTGATTTCAAGGAGGTTAGCGGAAAAGGAGTTACAAGAGAGTGCAGTAATAGAGGCCCAGAGCATAGTTCCAGATTATTTTCCTCCGAGTAATTTATCCTTAAAAACAAATTATTTAACAGCATGGGTGGATGCCTCAGCTTGGCAGGTTTTCACCCGGCTTCTTTGTGGAGCTTTTCTTCCTGAGATTCAGGAGGGTTGACATATGGGTATTCCAAGAGAAAATCGGTACTGTGCCCTATGTGATTCTCGTGAGCCAGCTTCTGTTGCTCATGTATTTTTTCGGTGCTCCATTTTGTTGGCAATGAGGGGAAGACTACAGGATTCTCTTCCATTTCAGTTACTCGGAAATAATTCTGTTATCATTTTAAGGTTATTATTAGACCGAGCAGATTCCTGGGTGTCACGTCAAGTAGCGTACTTTGGATTGGCGGTGGCTCGTAGGCGCAAATCTTTATTTTCTTCTAGGAATATTGTTTATTAGTAGTTGTTGTAACTAAGAATGGTGAGGTACCCCCTATGGGCGGATCGGGGGCTAGAGCTACATTGTAAAGCTGGTCGGATTTTATATTGATGCTTTTTTGACATTTTGTGTATGTTCTACTTGTTATATTTGTTTCATTTATAAGTTTTTATATGTTTTTGTAATAGCCAATGGCTATACATAATAAAATATAGATAGATAGATAGATAGATAGATAGAGAGAGAGAGAGAGAGAGAGAGAGAGATAATTACCAAATTCAAATTCGGGAGATTTCACTGCCTACCATTAGGCAGGGCAGGGTGCAGCTCTTGTATTCTGTGTGTAAAAGCAATGAAGTATTATTAATATAAAATCTCAATACGTCCATGGTGGACCATCCATGTAAAGGTGGAAATCTGGCCGTCACTGGGGTAGGGCAGGCAGCTGGCTGTTAGGTGGGCAGGAAAAGTGCCCACTAAGCAGGGGGGTTGGACTAGGTGACACTTGCGGATTAGGCATCCACTGGAAAAGGCAGGGGACACAATGCGTAGCCCAAAGGAACATTGCTGAAAGTGGGATAACACTGCCCAAAGTGGGATAATGGGCTGCTTCCTATATGATTGGCCCCTGCAGCCATGCTGCAAGGTGGGGTCTTGAGGATTGTGCCTGGAGGAGCACGTTTTCCCTGTCCAATAGCTGATCAGAGTCAGGGGGTTCTGGAGGATTGGCTGGGCAGTAGCTCTCAAGTGGTTAATAGCAGGGGACTGGATGCAGAAAGCAGCAGTGGAGAAGGGGATCTGGGGGCAGATGAGGCAGCCCAGCTTGCTTGGAGAGGGCATATGGTCAGTTTCCTAGGTGCTGCTGTGGGGATTTACTGGGTATTATTGGAAAGCTGCTGGCAGGGCAACCCCAGGCAGCAGGACTGGGATCCCCCCCAAGAAGACAGGAGTCCTCCTTGCATTTTCATGCCAACCTGGGGGACAGATTGCCGGGTCAGTGGAGTGAAACAGTCCACTTGCAGCTAGACTTTTCTTGGCGCTCCTCTGCCTTCCCCCTTTGTGTTACACAGAGAAAGGAACTAGGAGCTTCAGCAGAGTGCATGCTCCTCCCCCAGTCCCCTGATCAGCTGTTGGGCAGACAGTGGGAGTCCTCTCTCTGTGTAACACAAACTAGGGAGAAGACAGTCCTACAGACTGAGACTACCTCACCACCAGCTTTCCAGGAACACCTGGAGTGGCAGGGTGCAGCTCTTGTATTCTGTTGTGTAAAAACACTGAAGTTTTATTAATATAAAACCTCACTACGTGTCTCCGCTATTAACCTTGCTTTTAAGTGAGGTGAAAAGTTATTCAGGTTGAGTTAGAAAAATATTTGCAATATGATTATGTATACACTACATAGTATGGTGCCGCTTCTTACTGGAATCCACAAAAGTTACGCTTCTGGCCACCAGTTCCTATGCCGCGGCACCATTAGCGGCAAACCGCCACCGCAGCTGTCGGAAAGCAGCCTCTACCAAACCGCGCCACGATGTGCGGAATAGGGGTTTCCGTCGGTAACAGCTGCCGCGGCGGCATGCCACTACAGCCCTACTACATACGTATTTAATCCATGTTTGTAGTGTGTGCATATACAACCCAATCCACGGTGCATGCACAGATCAAAACTTTAATTTTGTATGTGCACACAGTGTGCTCACCCAGGGGGACCTGAAAAAAATTCCCCTGCCACCACAACAGCAGTTAGTGCAGCCCTGCTTCCTCCTCTCCTGGCTCCTGTGGGGTCAGGAGGTGGGGGACGTTTTCTGGGTCCCCCTTCGCACATACAATGTTTGTGCAGGAGCAATTCAAGGTGTGGTCTGCTTGCATGCCTCAGGCACATGCAGACCTTGGATTGGGGTGACAGTTTATATATAGCTATCTTCTAAATTCAAATTTGGGAGATTCCACTGCCTACCATTAACCGTTACCTGTAAACCATACAATGATTTTGTTCAGAGATAGAGTAAAGAGATAGAGTTGTTCATTAAATAGAATGAATAGAATAAATCATTAAATATTAGCAATAATAAAAACAACACAACAAATATTAATCCAATCCCCAAACCTGGTCTAAATAATAAATAAATAACCGCCCCCCCCAGCCCATTTAATCCATCCCACCCTCCCCTCCCCACCCCACCCCACTGCCAAATGTCTGGTGGAAGAGCCAGGTCTTACAATGTCGGCGGAAAGTTAGGCGATCCAGGCTGAGGTGGATCTGGGCTGAGGTGGACTTCCACTGGGAGGGCATTCCAAAGTGACAGGGCGGCCACAGAAAATGCCCGCCTGTCCATTTGGAACCACCAAAAGCATGGGACCTCCAGGAGGGCATCCTGACAGACCTCAGGGGCTGCCCCAGGGCCCAGGGAGTGAGGCGGTCCCTCAGATAAGTGGAATCCAGGCCATGTAGGGCTTTAGAGGTTAAAACCAGCACCTTGAATCAGGCCCAGAAGACAATTGACAACTAGTATTATGCCTGAAGCACGACATCTTGCACCAGTTGCAGTTTCCAGACCATCACCATGGGGGCTGCCCCCCCATAATGGGGGCTGCTCCCTCCCCCAGATCACTGACCCCACCCACTAACATCACCTCTGTTTTGTTGGGATTGAGTTCATCCAATCCCACACAACAGCCAAACACCGGGAAAGCAACAAGACTGCAGGGCCTCAGTTGGTTGAAAAAGAAAGGTACAGCTCGGTGTCATCAGCATACTGATGACAACGAACCCCCCAGCTGTGAACAACCTCCCCAAGCAGCTGTATATATACACTGAATATTTTATTTATTTTATTTATTTAATGGATTTGTACCCCGCCCCTCCTGCAAAGCAGCCCGGGGCGGCCTCCAACAGTAAAATACAATAAAAGCAATTTAAAACATTTCATAACAATAATATTAAAATATTAAAACAGGGCTAAATATCATAAATAATATATAATAAATAACAAGTCAGGTGGGGGAGCTAAAAAAACCCTCACCCTCCCCTCCCACCCTCCCCAAAGGTCTGGGAGAACAGCCAGGTTTTGCAACTTCACCGGAATGTCAACAGGCTTGGGGCCAGGTGAGCTTCCTCTGGAAGGGAGTTCAAAGGCGTGGCCCGGCCACCGAGAATGTCCTCTCCATTATGGCCCCCCGTTTAACATGGGGGACCTCCAAGAAGGCACCCCCAGCAGACCAAAGAAGCCGCTCTGGGGCACGGAGGGTGAGGCGGTCCCTGAGGTATGAGGGGCCCAGACGTGTAGGGCTTTATAGATCAACACCAATATGAGCGGGGACAGAACAGAACCCTGCGGGACCCCACACAGGAGGCCCCCAAGGGATGATGAACAGTTCCCTGCTACCACCTGCTGAGATCTATCTGCGAGGTAAGAACGGAACCACTATAAAACAGTACCATCCACCCTCACCAGGTCCCGCAAGCGAGTCACCAACAGCTCGTGATTATGACTCCTATTTAGCTCTACCAGGAGGTTGTTGACTCAGCCCACAAGCACAGTCTCCATGCCATAACCCAGACGAAAGCCAAACTGCGCGGGATCAAGAAAACCGATGTGGTCTAAATGGACCTGCAACTGATGAACCACAACCCATTCAATAACCTTCCTTAAAAAGGGAAAGTTGGAGACCGGTCCATAGTTTGCTGGGGCACCAGAATAAAGGGATGGTTTCTTGAGAAGTCGCCGGACCACAGCCCCCTTTAGGCATTCCGGCTCTACTCTATCTCTCTACTCCCTCTCTCTTTCCCTCTGTTCAAGCTCGTCTCATCAACTGTCTCTCTGATATCTCTACCTGGATGTCTCAACGTCAACTCAAACTCAACATGGCTAAAACTGAACTCCTTATCTTCCCCCCTCATCCTTCCTCTCCTTCCTCACTGTCAATAATTATTGATGGAGTCACCATCCTGCCTGTCCCCCAAGCCCGTAGCCTAGGCTTCATCTTTGACTCACCCCTTTCTTTTAAACCCTACATTGACTCTGTTGCTAAATCCTGTCGCTTCTCCCTCCATAACATTGCTAAGATTCGCCCTTTTCTCTCTGTCTCGTCTGCCAAAACTCTTGTTCATGCTCTGGTCATCTCTCGCCTCGATTACTGTAACCTCCTTCTCACTGGCCTTCCCCGGTCTCACCTTTCTCCCCTCATCTCTGTCCAAAACTCTGCTGCCAGGGTCATCTACCTCGCCAGTCGCTTCGACCATGTGCAGCCCCTCCTCTCTTCGCTTCACTGGCTTCCCCTTCCTGAACGAATCCTGCACAAGCTCCTAGTCTTCACCTATAAAGCTCTTCACAACCTTGCTCCCCCCTACCTCTCTGCACTTATCGCCCTCCATACTCCAGCCCGTGCACTTCGCTCCTCCTCTGTCCCTTCTCTCACCCTTCCACGCCTTCCCTGCTCCCCTAAGCGCCTTCGTCCCTTCTCACTTGCTGCCCCCCATGCCTGGAACTCCCTCCCTGTCCACATCCGCCTTGCCCCCTCCCTTCATACCTTCAAATCTCTCCTTAAAACTCACCTCTTTCGCTCTGCTCTGTCTGACTCTTTATCCTGCTGAGCCACTATTCCTATACCTACGATCGGTTTACCCTTATCCTTGCAACATGGACCTGCCTGCTGTCATTCTCATCGTAACCAAGCCAAGTACGTGCACTTGAGACCTTGCATCTTCATGAATGTTAGACCCCTTGTCTCTCCCTCTGTTCCCCTTCCTATGTCTCTCCCCCAGCTCTCGTCTCTCAGATTGTAAGCCCTAGGGGCATGGACCGTGTCTATTTTATTACTTTGTAAAGTGCCAGGTACACTGTTGGCGCTATATAAATGTTTGTTAATAATAATAATAATAATAATAATAATAATAATAATGTTTCATCACTGCTGTAAGCTACCCTCAGTCACCTTGTGGTGAGAGGGGTGGGGTAAAAATATAGAAAATAAATAAATAAATTAATTAAATAAAATAGGAAATCCTCTGCAGAAGATATTATCTAATAAAAGATATTATCTGCACTACTTTGTCTCTCTCTGTTATATTTGAGACCAATACAGAACCCACACACTCTTGCTAGTCTGCAAACCATGACATTTTATACTTTATTTCCGTATGCTGTTATATATTATATACAATTTATCTAGCAGTGGATTGGGAGAGGCTGCTGCTGCTGATATAAAACTCCCCCATATGTTCCCACAACTTTCTGTCTTGAGCTTTTCTTTGCCACTGCATGCCCACAAACATCTTGATTTCATCCATCCATCTGTTTGCTAGTGTCATCCTCTTTCTCAGAATCCCATTAAAAATGAGTCCATCACTGATCTGTCCTTCTTGCTTTGTATATGGCCTGCCCACCACTAATTCAATTACTATGCTCTCAAGATGATATTACATACTTTGATTTGGGATCTAACCAATTCATCATTATTTCTAGCTCTACATGTTATGCTCACCATAAGACTTATGTTATATATGTATGTTATGTAATGTAATATACTGAGCATATTGATAAACATGGAATAATGGAGGAAGAGTCAACATGGATTTAGGAAAGGAAAGTCATCCCTCACTAATCTATTAGAATTGTTTGAGGGTGTAAATAAGTATGCGTATAAGGGGGAGCTGGTCAATTCAGTGTACCTGGATTTTCACAAGGTATTTGATAAGGTCCCTCATGGGAGACTACTGAAGAAATTAGAGAGTCATGGGATAAGAGGCAGCATCCTACCGTGGACTGGCAACTGGTTAAAAGATAGGAAGCAAAGAGTAGGACTAAATGGTCAGTTTTCACAATGGAGAGAAGTAAATTAATAATAATAATAATTAATTATAATATTTTATTAAGTTGTGACCATAGGTCAAGACCAAGGACATACAAAAGGAGCTTAGGAACTCTCAAGAGATCCATAATAAAAACTATAAAGAAAACCACAAACCATTAGATCAATAGCCATTGAATCAATCAGTGAATAAATCAATAAATAATATACATAAAACAACAGAGATAGTGGGGAATCTCCACCAACAAAGTCCTCCCCTAGCCCTGCAGGGGATTTTGATTTTGATTCCTTTTAATCAAGGCTTAACCATTCTGGCAATATTATCTATATAGAGTTGAAATCTTTGGCAAAAGTCAAAAAGATTAATAACTGTTGAGGCAGTGGCGGCTGGTGGGTTTTGAGGTTTGTGGGGCGCTGGGGTCGGCAGACCTAGGGGCGGATCCTAGCCAATGGTAGGTGGAGCCTAGCCAACGTTAGACGGAGCCTAGCCAACTTTCAAGTTAATATGAAGGTTTACAAACTTGGTTCCCCATGTGTAAAAAAACTGGAATGGGTGTGTTTCTCCCTGTGCTCCCCTGATCCTTGTCCTTCGATTATAAGCCCGCCAGGTCAGGGACCTGTCTCCCAACAACTGTAAAGCACCAGCCAGGTACACTGCTAGCACTATATAAATGCTTAATAATACTATGCAATCAAGAAGGAAAAAACCCCACACAGAATACAAGTCTTGGACTCAAGGCAAGGGTTTATTAACCAAACAGAGCATTAACCAAACATTCACACCCTCCTCCAAACACAACCTAAACCACAACCAAAGACACCCACACACAAACCAGCCAAGAACTCAAACAACAAACTCTCCTCCTGCCAGCTCCTTTGCCTCACTAGCCAAGTACCTGAAAGTGTTTTCCATGCACTCCAAATACAAACACTCATACAGGTCTATCGCTTGTACAGCAATGGCACTCGATGGTCTTTGAGACATGCAAACTGTTCAATTGTCCTGTGGTTGAAGTCAGGTATTCGTTGGATCAACCTTTTCTCTATTGACAACATTGAGTCTTTCTGATGTCATTGTGTTCCTCAGGAAAGTTTTTATTCTCTGTAGAGTTGAGAAAGACCGTTCAGATTCCACTATTGTCATTGGTGTTGTGATGACAATTCTCACTAGATTCAAAGTTTCGGCAAAGCTGTCCTGCAGATTGTTGTCCAGCAATGTATGAAGCAACTCTGAGGCATCCTTCATACCATATAAGTCTGTCTTATCATACAAGACAGAAAGCTCCGTCCTCAGTCTGTCTTTGTGCAGCATAGCGTAGGCATCCACTGTTTCATTCAATGCTCGTGTTGGAAAGCATTGGTTGTGTGCTGCAAAAAGAGCCCCCTGTAATAATGTTGTGCTTACTAGGTGCTTTGTGAACGCAAATTGTTCCTTTGCATGTGAAATTATGATATCGCAAACTTCAACTGAGATTTGATCCAGGCTGTCTATAGTGCTACGTCTTGGGAGCTGGGACTGCTCTGGCAATTCAGAGCGCAGATCCTTAATAGAGTCTCTCACTCTATTGATGCTGCTGACAAACTCTGTAGTAAATGTCTGAACACCTACAGAGTCAATCTCTCTCTTTTGCAGTTGATCATAAAGCACCTTAACATGAGGCATTATTTTATGGAATAAAAACAGGAAGTAAAGGAACTCCCTATCCTCTTCCAACTTTCTACCAAATCCCCATGCCTCACAAGTTGCACTGGCACCAAAATTACCACTTCTTATGTGGTTGAAGCACTGTATCAGATCCTCTCGGTGCTCATAAACTACATTTACTGTTCTAATGTTAAAGTTCCAGCATGTGGCAGGTGCTCTGGGGTGCCTTCTCTTTACTATCATATCCAGAACCTATGTCCTCTTTGGAGATGATGAAAAAAAGGCCGTTAATCCACCCAAATCTGCAAAAAATACTTTCACCTTTTTTATTTGGGACACAGCTTGTTGCATTATTGGATTTAGTTGATGTGCATAGAAGTGTACATAATGAGCATTTGGGTATATGCCCTGTATCCTCTTTTGGACCCCCTCCCCCCCATGGTGCCCACACATCACGCTCACACCATCATAGCTCTGAGCAATCACTTTCTGTTTATCCTTGTCCTGTGTGAAAACAGCATTCATCTGCTGCAGCAATGCTGTGGCAATGGTTTCTTCACGAGAGTCTTGCAACTGAGTAAAACAAAAAAACGCTCTACAGCTGAGCCTCTGTCATCAACGTACCAATAAATGAGCACTGATTGGCAGTGAGTTGACACATCTGTTGTGTCATCAGTCTGAATAGCCACATATTTGGTGCTCTTAAACTCCTCGATAATGAAATCCCTGGCCACTGTGAGCATGCAGTCTAGTTCATTTTGGATCGTTTTGGAAGTGTCTTTGAAAACTGTGGCAGTTTTCAAGTGCTTTTCCATTGCAGAATCGATGCTGCTGATAAGATCAACCAAGGCTCTAAACAGTCCTAGGTTTAAGGAGTCCTCAGTCTCATCATGGCCATGCAGTGCCAACTCCAAAGCACCACAGAATCGAATACAATCAATTATTTTAGACAGAATGTACCAGTTGTTGTCAACTTCCTCATTGTGCCTTCTAACACTCACAAGGTAACCTTCATCCAGTTGTGCCACTATGTTGGTCTTACCAAATGCTGCAAGCTTGAAGCAGTTATCGATATGACCTTTGCATTCATCATGCTTCTTTATCTTCTCTGCTAGATGCTTTAAGTCCTTCACTGCAGTCTTGGTCCATGCCACTTCACCCCCGCACAGCAAACATGGAAAACAAAACAATGCAGTCTTGGAAACCCTGCTGCACAGTCACTTCTTCTTCTCATACCATAGGAAGGGGAACAGAGGGAGAGACAAGGGGTCTAACATTCATGAAGATGCGAGGTCTCAAGTGCACGTACTTGGCTTGGTTACGATGAGAATGACAGCAGGCAGGTCCATGTGGCAAGGATAAGGATAAACAGACCATAGGTATAGGAAATAGTGGCTCAGCAGGATAAAGAGTCAGACAGACCAGCATGTGTAGTCCTTCCCTCTATCACGGGAAGCTTGCACAAGCTGAAGTTCTGGACAGTCAGGTCCCAGTTCTTTCACCTGATATTTTTCAACATAAGAGAGCTGTGAGAATGGCTTTGCCAGCAGTGAATCTACAGTGTTCATTTTTAGTGATTCGCTCTTTGATGTTTCTGTCCTGCAAAATAAGAGAGGATTGTTGGGAATTGTATTGCATCGAGCTTTGAGCTATCATTATGCACTGTACTACAATGGGTGCAAACACAAGTCCTGAATGAAAGCATAACATGTTACACACATACACACACCTTCCCCCCCTTGCAAATGATATGCAGAAGTGTAAGTAAATCTGCAAAGTTGCTCCCCCCAACACTAAACCCAACCATGGAAAAAAAGTTACTTGCTTCTGTAGGTGATCTTCAGAAACAGGATGGATACCTTCTCTATGTGTAGTTCAGTGTCTGCTGCCGTAGATTCTACATACATTTTAGAGAGTAAGTTAGACCAACAACAAATTTGGGCCACAGCAACACATACTTTTGAAAACCAACCTACCCATCTCTTCAAAAGCTGGAAATGCTGTAAAGCCCCTTAAGATACTTAAAAACTACAGAATGGTGAGAAAAAATGCTCCAGATGTTAAGAGAAAGCACTTCTTAAAGTTTCCTATGCAGAAAGTAAAAGATTTGGGGGGGGAGGGAAGCACAAAATGGCCCTGAATGGGTCTGGACATTGCAACCTTCACATAAAAATCCAAACAAACTCATGCAGAGAAACCATCCATTGCATGTACAAGCCCCACCCCTGGTTCCCTAGCAGAAACCCAAAACCACTGCTACATCATTTGGCAAAGGGGTCTCTGGGAAGGGAATTCATATTCAATCTTATCTTACCAATGACTGGAGTTTTCTAAGCAGCAGTAGGTGCCTCAGTAAGTTCAAGTTGGCCTCTGTTCAGGCCAGCAGTTCCCCAGCAAATGCAATGAATAATTTGTGGGCAGCCTGGGCAGCTAATCCTGCAATCTCTCTGGTGGCCAGTGTTTGGCTGGTTGGCAGGCTCCCCCTGAACCTACCTAACCTTCCCCTACATGACAACAAAGCTGTAAATGGACGTTTTTCCTAAGCACCCAGGTGCCGCCTATTTTGGCTGAGTTCCACTCATGGAACTCAGCTTAGCCCTTTGCAAAGCCCCTCCTCCCTGCCCTGAGAGAGATCCATGCAACAGCAGGATGGCGCCCAAAGCATGCACGCTCTCTCTGGTAACACTGTAACTGCGCTGCCCTCTTCCTCATCACCCCTCCCTCCAGTAGTCCCTGAGTCCCTCTCGCTCCTCCTCCTCCCCCCAGTAAAACACTCGTATAGTCAACGTGGTGTAAACAAAAACAAAAGCACACACACAGTACAGTGACACAGCCTGCCACCTCCTAAAACTGCAACTGGTGATGGGGAGGAGGGGGCAGAGCAGAAGCAGAATGGAGGAGGGGTGTGTGAATGAGGGAATGATCACAGAGCTGATCGAAGCAAGCAGCAGCAGTGGCGCACATTGACAGTCACTGACTCAGCCCTGAAAACTGGTAATGGAGGGAGGGGGGGCAGAGCAGAGCGGAGGGGGGGTGACACATGAATGAGGGGAACAACTGAGATCGCACGCAGAGCCCATCGAGAAGCAAGCAAGTTGCAGCAGCGGCACGCTGCCTGTAACTCACAGCGCTAGGTACAGGCGCTGGCAGCAGTGGAGTCCATTTTGAGAGCATGCGCACAGCACGCAGAAGACTCTGTGCATGCGCCCGCTCTCCAATGGCAAGGAAGCAGCCAGGTCACCGGGAAGTGCCGGGACCGTGCCGCGGCACTGGGGCTGATCGCGCACAGCGCGCAGCAGGGTATTTGTGTGTGTCTGCTTGAGCAGCCCAGAGGAAGTTGGGGTTTGGGGGGGGCGGCTGCCCAGCCACCCATTTATAGTAACCGCCCCTGTGTTGAGGCGACCAATGAATTTTATTTTTAAGCACAGAAGGTAAGAATTTTGGTCAGTACACATCTGTATATGGATAGGAAAATAATAGATGAAGCAGATCTTCCGTTTGAACCATCGAACAGCTGCACAGTTTGAGGGGATATGGAGTCCCATTCCGTCTCCCGGTCAGCAACCTTGAGGGGACAAGATCAAATCTGAGGAGAATTAACGCTCTTCTCAGAGCCGAGTTGTCCAAAACCATCAAGTAAAGCTCCCTCCCAGGAGCCTTTTAAAAAAGCTGATAGAATGGAGCGGATTTTAAACTGGCAATTTTTCTCGTATCTTCTACAGTTGCCAAGTCTGTCAATTGCCTAGAAATCAGGAGTTTGAACTTAAAATTAGGGAACGGTAGCAATGCTTCCATGGATTGCCCCACCATTTGCAAAAGAAAAATCAATTTCTTCTACCATTGGGACATGAGCGTTGGAGAGTTGAATCCCATCAAGTAAAGATAGGATAACCTATCTTCCGACATGCCTCGCACCCTCAGCCAGTATGAAACCTGGGCCAAATCTAATTTTGCCGCTACTGGCAAAGCACCAGTTTCCAATCTCACGAGACAGGCTGGGGTACTCTTTGGTATGGAGAGAATTGCCCTAAGAAAGCGATATTGGAAAAACTCCAAGTTGTTCCTGAGAAAAGGGCCCCAACTTTAGGTGCCATATAGAGCTTGTGGACTAGCCTTCAAGTCTAGCAGTTTCAAGGCAGGAGGAATTAATTTTCCACCATCTGTTCTTCAGAATTTAAGAAACTCCCCAATAGATTGATCCATCTTAAGTTTAATGAACTCTGCATGCTTTGCCCAAGAACCAGTGGCAGAAAAAGTCAGCCCTAAGCATAGGGGTATGATTTAACTTGTTCAAGGCTAACATTATTGAGCACCCAATTAAATTTGTGGAAACTCTTGGCCACTACAAGCACTTTGGTTTTCTGATAGTTTATTTTAAAGTGATTGATCTTACAAAGAGACCCTAAAGCTCCAAGGAGTCCTTTAGACCCAATCTGGTGTTAGACACAAGAGCCATATCGTCTTCATAAAGCAGAATTGAGAGGCGTCTGTGTTGTATTGTAACAGGGTAAAATGAGTCACTGGCAAGCTCTGTAACAATTGCATTGTTAAAAAAATTGAAAAGGAACGGAGTCAGGACACAACCCTGCTTCACCCCATTTGTAACAGGTATGGAATCAGATAATTGCCCTCTCGGGGTAAGACGAATTCTCAATAAGGTGTTGGAATCTAAAGAGGGAACCTCTTGCCTGGGGAAGGCTTGGTCAGAGCCTGGGGGTTTAAGACCTGGCTGGATAGACTTTGGGGGTTGATATTGTGGTGCTCCTGTGCCTGAGAGAGACGGACCTGGGCTGCAGGGTGGAGGCGACTGAGCCGGCAGCCCCAGGGACTGCGTACACTGGTTGTGTCCAATAAAGGACTGTGGATTTAATACCCTCTGGACTGTGTGGTGTGTCCTGAGAGGGTACCCCCTTCCTTGAAGAGGGGGATTCAGCAGAGGCTCGAGACTGACATGGCGTAGCAGGGGGTGATCTAATTCCCCAGAGTGCGACCCCAGCACCCCATGTGGCCCTGGGAGACCACCTGCTACAGCGTCCCCTAGTTCTAGTACTTGAGAGGGTAAATAATAGAGGTGGGACCCCGGGCCCATTACCGGTTACCGGATTTACCGGTTACCGGTTCCCTGAAAACCGGATTCCCGGATTAAATCCGGTATACCGGTACTGGATTTATTTCATTGATTTCAATGGGGCGCTGTGTCCCCATTGAAATCAATGAAATAAATTAATTCCCTCCCCCTCCCAGGCTGCACGGGTGGAAGGGGGGACACCCCCCACCCACCCTGCCCAGCCTGGATTTTTGTTTAAAAAAAGACCCAGAGGCGAGCCCACCCCCCAGCACCAGCGGCCGCGGCGTCCCCGCAGC
>QEPC01001916.1:3334185-3359503 GCA_003113815.1 Sphenodon punctatus | reverse complement strand
AGAACTGATCCTGGGATCGCTTGCGGAAGCCCCAGGATACTACGCAAAAACTTATTTTGCACAACTTCAAGCTTGGCACAGCAGGATCCATCAATTATCTCTGCCCTATATGTAACCAAACTTTTAACTTTGGCCTTATATACCTTAAGGGCTTGAGAGATTGGGGCCTCTAAAGATCCAGCAGCAAATTTTATACCTCTGGATGCAACTGATGCTTTTATTGCCATCTCTTTTATGTGCCTATCCCATTTGAGATTATTAGAAAAATTCAAGCCAAGATAGACATAATTGTCAACCTGAAGTAAAGACTCATCCCCAAACTTCCACTGGTACACCTCTCGCTTGCCACCAATAACCATTATCTGGGATTTCTTAGAATTAACCTGCAGCATATTGGTATTACAGAACTCCTTCAGTGCTCTTCCAATTAACAACTTACAAAGTAAAGTTCTGGCGTGGGTATCTCCCTTACATCCTCTGCAGTGAAGACCAAAGCAAAGAACTCATTCAGCTTCTCTGCAATGTCCTTTTCCTCCCTAAGCACCTCTTTTACCCCCTGGTCATCTATCAGTCCAACTGACTCTCTGGCAGGTTTTCTGCTTCTGATGTACTTGCAAGTTTTTATTATTATATTTAGCATCTTTAGAAAGTTGCTAAAGGCATGGATAGGGAGAATGTCATGCAGGTTAATCTGGGCTAATTCATGCCCATGTGTTGGCATGCCATCAATTATGTTGCCTTCGTGGGGTGGGCCCGCAAATAACAGGCAGGAACAGTAGGTGTCAGGGGCAATGAGCAAGTGGAAGGAATTCAGAGGCTCAATGCCCCAGCCCTGTCTGCGCTCACCACCTTGCACACTCTCCCTAGCTGGCTTTCCCTCCAGCCTCTACTCTAACAAAGAAATAAAGGCTGTGTTCCTGCCCAATCCTCTCACCTCTCCCCCCCACCCCCACCTGAGACATGTCTCCTCCCCCTCCTCTTGTCTTTCCTCCCTTTCTGGCAAGCCACTGCCTCCCCACTGCCTCTTTTGGGCACTTGTTAGGTTTGGCACTAATGGCCTGTGGGAGAATGCAACAACACAAACACTCACGACTCACACCATGGTTACTGTGCCATGTGTAAACACCCATATTCTTCCCTTTGCAAGTCACCTTTAAGGTTGTTTTTTTTAATGGAGATGAGGCATATTTTAATTACTAACTTCCTAATAATTATATTTTTGACAAGCCACTTCATGCAAGAAATATCTATGTGAGTAGTATTGCAAACCTCAGATGAGATGGAATCTAATGCCTCTCTGAGGATCAAAAAGGTTCTTTCTTGTTGGTTGTTTGTACATCTTCATGTGAATCGGCAGTTGCTGGTTTGGAGGCGGACTGTAAGCGGATGCACCAAAATACCACAAGAATGACTGTTAACGTGCTATTTTAGGGCTGGCCAGAGCTGCAGTATTGGGGATCATCCAAGTAAACTTGATCATGTGAGAGTCCTGGCATTATTTTCAGACAATGTAAATTGAGCATGTTCAGATAAATGTTTAAAAGTAATCTGAATCTCTGGATTCTTGTCCTCTTCAAAATATTTGGCATGCAAGTTCAATCCAAAGCAGCATTAAAATTCAGGTCTGAAACCTAGTATGGAGGTTTTGCATTAATGTCAGAATATTTGCTTTCAGTCTCAAATAGCATATTTTCTAGCCTTAAAGTTCAGTTTCAACCTTTTTCTGAAAACAAATGTAAACTTCTAATTGGTATGGATTAGAGTTGCACTTAGGTACCCACCAGTCAGGCACCCTGTTGTATTTGGGATACCCGACTCACCCATTTGAGTTTGGGCACCAACTGGTTTCTGAACACAATTCAATGGGCTAACTGACTCCCCAGGCCCTGGGGTGACTCACCTCACTGGGTAGGCTGCTGCTCTGGACTCCTGGCTGCTCCCTGTTTTTTCATGGTCTGCACACCGCTCAGTTGAGTGGGGAACTTCCCCACTCGACCTTCTCTGAGCAAGAGGGGAGCAAGGAAGCCTCTTCCCATCTGTGTGTACTCCCATAATGGATCCCCTGTTCCCAGGAAGACCCATATCAGGGGCCCAACTTGGGTTCATAGGCAGTTGGCATAAGTTAAAGTTCTCTGAATTTGTCAGAGAAAATCTTGGTGGGAAGAGTGTTCCAAGAATGGAAGATGGGTATACAAACGTAGCTTTAAATTCCACACCCGCTGCCTGCTCCCCGCTTTACCCACTGTGCTGATTTCCCTGAGAAACCTAGGTCAGAATCAGGCCCCATATATTTATATTCCAGATAGCTTTGTTACCGGTATTATCTTTGAAATTTGAAATTGAAATCTGTTTTAAAATCCATTTATTTTCCCTCATGCAAATGCCAGTACACTCCGTTAGAATCCTCCAGCCCATCTATCATGATTTCTACTCAAGGATTACTGTCCACAGGGAATTAGTATTATAAACAAATAAATCAGGTGGTCCAATGTCTTGATCATAAGAATGTAAGAAGTGCCACTTACTGGGTCAGACCAATGGACCATCTAGCCCAGCATTCTGTTTCAAACAGTGGCCAACCTAGGTTGCTTCATGGGAGTATGCAGCAGGTGTAATGGAGTAATCAGTTTCCTGCCATCCTCCCCAAGCTTCTGGAAGGCAAGGGTCTTGCACACCTCAACAACCCAGCTAGTAGCCCTTAATAGACCAGAGTTTCAAAAATTCATCCAGTCCCTTTTTGAAGCCTGTTACGCTACTTGCCTGGACAACATTCTCCGGCAATGAGTTCCGCAATTTTACTGTATGTTGGGTGAAAAAGGTCTTCCTTTTATTCATTTTAAATCTGCTCCCTGCTAACTTCACGGAGTGACCCCTGGTTCTATTGTTTTTAAAAAGGGCAAATGGCAGGTCCTCAATTACTGTCAGGGCTGGGGCTAGAAGGGTCCTTGGCTTCAGTAGGAGGGCTCCTCCGCAACTTCCCGCCCCCATTCCAGGGCCATGCACAGCAAGGGATGCTTCCCCGCAGCGCTCCATTGCCAGAACAACCAGTCCAACAGCGTGCAGCGTCCCGCCGCATATACAGGGGGCGGGGCCTCAATCACAGCCGCTGCAGTGCTCCGCGTGGCTCCAGGCATGCCAGGGGCATGTCTGATCCTATTTAAGCCGGCACAGGGAGTTTCCTGTTGCCGGTAATCAGAGCAATAAGCTGGTCCTTGAGAGATAAGTGTTACAATTGTTGGTTGAAGCGTGTGGGTTGGATACGGGTGGTGCTTGTGCATACAAAGGGTGGTGTGTGGTTTTTGTGTTCCTTAACCCTTTTCCTTGGTGAGTTTGAATACCTGAAGCAAGTGTGAGAGTAAGTGGCAGTGTGCAAGCCCTTCCCCCTTTCCTCTCCCCCTCAGGAGTGTGTGGAGTATCCCTTCTCCCCCGTGGACCCGGGCTCTGGCCCCCTTGTGCCTGCACTTCTTCCGCACTAGAACTTCCCGTTCCCCTCACCGTGGTGTGACTGTTGGGTGTGTACCCCTGTGGCGGGCACGGCCCGGACTGGGCTTAACCTTCGACTCTGCGTCCAATGATGATGAGGGTCCCGTCTCTCTGAGACATATCGTGCCGCAACTCTATCCTGACGGGCATTTTCCCTTCCCAGTTGGGGGCAGACTGTGTGCAAGTGCCTAGTGCATGTGACGTGGCGTGGGACTGAGACCCTTTCCCCAGGTCTCACTGACAATTACTTGTTCCACACCTTTCATAATCTTGTAAATTTCTATCATGTCCCCTCTCAGGCATCTCTTCTTCAAGTTGAAGAGTCCTAACCTACCAAGCCTTTCGTCATATGGAGGCCACTCTATGCTCTGGATCATTTTTCTTGCCCTTCTCTGCACCTTTTCCAGTTCCGCTATGTCTTTACTGAGATGGGGCAACCACAACTGGACATAGTATTCCAGGTGGGGTCACACCATAGATTTCTATAGTGGTATTTTCCATTTTATTATCTATCCCTTTCTTAATTATCCCTAACATGCAGTTAGCCTTTTTGACCACTACTGCACTTTGAGCCAATAATATATCCACGGTGGGGCCAATCCCATGCCCCGCACACAAGTCCATTTTGAGGACATTGTGCCATGCAGAACCTGTACGGGACTCTCTGCACATATCCCACATGGATCCTGTGTGCAGAGGGTTTGGGATCATGGCCGGTCAGTGACTCCAAGGTCTTTTTCCTGTGCAGTGACACCTATGTTAGATATCAGCATTGCATACATATGGGGTAATTTCAGACGTGCTGGGCCCAGAGGACAAACTTGTTGAACCCCAGACCAGGATCCACCTCAGATCCCGGTCTTGTGATCAGGCCAGCGGTCCTTTAGACGCGCCAGCCTGATCTTGGAGGGGGATCGGGGAGGGGGAGGGGCTGTGCGGCACGACATGCAGCTGCTCAGCCCCACCCCCTACGCTTCCTTGGCCGGCCGCCCACGGGGAGATGGGTGGGTGTAGCAGCCAATGAGGCTGCTGTGCCCAATCCTGTATCGTGGTTCAGGGAATGATTCCAGGAAGGGGCAAGGTAGCCAACGTTACTTTTGCCTGTTTCCTGATCGTGGTTAGCTGTGACCTCCACCAGAGATTCACTGTGGTGAACATCTGGTGGGGGTCACACAGACGTTCATGGGATCACTGCCACCACACGGGATCCACAGTGATTCAGTGTGGTGAACAGCAATCTCGTAACATCTGAAAATACCCATGGTTAGGATTATTTTTCCTTATGTGCATCACTTGCTAATGATTCTGTTTACATTTTAGATTTTTTCTAGGAAAAACATTACACGGCAGACTCATTAGTATCTTTGTTCCTGGTTCATATGCACCAGCACAGTGACATCAGTATGTGCACTGTTTAACAGGACAATATCTTATACAGCTAACCTTTGTTGTGACTTCCAAACTTTGAATGTTAAATGTATGGCTTGGATGTAATGTTATGCAAGTATGGGGTTGCTAATAAAGGAATTGCTAATGTTCACCATGTTTCTTACATTCTACAGTACAATTGAGTGATAATACCCATACAACTACGATAGTCTTTGAGAGCTACACTCTACCGGAAGAATGGCAGTGACAACCACAAGAATGAGACTATTGAGTGCTAGAGACAGAGCAGTTTGGGCAGCAGGCCCATGACCCACTGTCACTTACACCCAGAACTCTGCACAATAAGCACATACATCACCACATTCAGAAAAAGAACTTAAGACACTTCCTCATACTGACTTCCTTAAAAGAGCCACATCGTCAGACAAAAAAACCAAACAAAAAAACCCATACAATTTATTTCTATCTGGGGAGAATTTGTACTTTGATGGTACAAATTTAGCAATTTCACACACCAACCTTCAACTGCCTCTCCCCCAACCTTTATTTTATTTATTTTTATTTATTTGTTTATACTAATATTTGTATACCACCCCCTCCTGCAACAACCATCTCTGGGTGGTTAACAATATTTTAAAACATATCATAAAATTAATTAAAAACAACATTCCCACAATTTAAAAAATCCCCAAAACAATAAAACCCCACCCTAATCCACCCCACCTATTCCATCCCATCCCCCTCAGCAAAGGCCCAGCGGAACAGCCAGGACTTACACTGTCTATGGAAAGAGGAGGAGGAGACATGTCTGGGCTTGGGGGGGGGGGGGGGGGGGGGGGGGGGGGGGGGGGGGGAGAGGTGAGGGGATTGGGCCAGACCTATTTCACTTTTTACAGAAACAGGGGTTATTTGTTTGTTTGCTTGTTTCTATCTTGCCCTATCCCCAAAGGTTCAGGGCAGCTATCATCATAAAAACATAAAACCCAATAAAATACTTAAAACACCACTCTCCCAGGATCTACCACTGCCTGTTAAATGCCTGGCCAAATAACTAGGACTTACACTGCTTCCAGAAGATGCTTAGACTAGGGCTTAAGGAAACCTCCAAGGGAAGGGAATTCCAGAGCTGGGGAGTAGCCACCGAGAATGCCTCTCTGTGTGCCTGGGTCAATGATGGAAGTTGCCAAAAGGTGCTCTCAGCTGATCTTAGCGATTGTGGAAGCACATAAGGAGGACATTAGATATGTAGGGCCAAAACCATTTAGGGATTTATAGGTCAAAACCAGTGCCTGGAACACTATTAGCAGCCAGTACAGACTCTGAAGCACTAGTGTAATGTGCTTGTGGTGACACACTCACATCAAGAGGCCACTTCATCCTTGAGCGTCCCACCAATGGCTCTCAGAATATAAATAGTGCATGATAATGTCAGGTAAGAGTTACAGTATATCCAGAAATGGGGAATTAGAATAGAAGAGAGCTTTGGCCTGATTTCCTCTCCCATCCGGAGTGCCCCATTATATGCGTATAACCCAGTCCTGTAGGGTGGCCACTGACGCATCCCTGGAATACAGGACATGTGGGGCGGGGGGGGGAGAACGCAGCTGGGTCAGGGTTCCTTCCCCCAGCCAGGGATGAGCAACAAGCACTGGGCAAGGGGTGGGGAAGGGGATACAACAGTAGTGGCAAAATCGCAGCCATGGGTGCATATTTTCAAAATCCACCCAGATGGGGTTGGGCGGATCAAAAAAGTGGTCATGCCCTGGAAAATCTGGACCCTATGGTAATCCTAGCACCTCCTCCTCACCCCCAGTGCTGAGACTGCGGGATCACCTCTGAGTCCACATGCTGCCAATGCCACTGTTCCCACCTGGAAGTTATGAGATCATGACTATCAGGGGGAGGGGGGTTGGCATGAAAGTGGCAGCACCAGCAGCGTATGGAAGATAAAGGACAAAAATGCATAAATAAAGGACAATGGACAAACCCTTCAAAAAACAAGTCTGTCCTGTATAAAACAGGACTAATGGCTACCATAAGTCCTCCTCAAGTCCAGATTCCAAAATTAGTGCAAATAAGCTAATTTCTTTGACAAGTGAATAGTTTCACTAGTAAGTGCCTTAGTCAGAAAAGCAAAAATACCTTTCACATATGAACATACAAGATGTCTTTCACTTCTTTAAAATCCTGTGGTTTTTGCAAGAGAAAACCAAAAGCCAAAGGCTAAAACCCAGTGTAAAAACTCATTGCAGTAAGTCTCCAAGAGCCAGTAGCTATCTTGGCATCTCTAGCTGGGTTACTGAAAACAAATGACTGTTCTCACTTAATATTACTAGCCTGAATATGAGATGTCAGTATTGCAGATTAAGTCCGTGTGTTAGCACGGGAAATGCCCTAACATACTAGGACAGGGCGGGAGTGACAGCAAATGATTGAGGAGAAGCAGCTCTAGTGAATGAGTATTAAAGACTGACACAGAGTGGTGAATCTGATAAGGGCTGGGGAAGAAAGGAGATGAAAAAGCATTGATTGTGGTCAGGGGAACTTACTTTTAAACCTGAGAGAGAGAAAAATAGAGAGAGAGAAACATTAAAACAGGTGATGATGATTTACAAGGAGAAGAGCAAGAGAGCAATAACCTTGACTAGAAATTGGAAAACATTATGCTAGTATTTATACCAATATATAAATGTTATAATATATATACTGTTTTATAACCAGTATTTAACAGGTATTTATACCATATTATTTTAGTTATTTACCTAGCTCCCATCATTGTAGTGTCTGAGTATCACAGGTCTGTGGGAATTTGTCATTTAATTGTACAACTCAGAATGCAAACTATTATTATTACACCATCCAGCAATGTGCCTGGTGATTAGAGACAGGTTGCTGCCCTAGGAGTGAAGTAATGGGTCAGGGGCTTACAATCTAGGATGAAAAGATGAAAGGAGACAGCGGGGAAAGGAAGCATAAACAGACATGACGGCGACCTGCTGTGACCCGCTCTGACCCAGACCTCACCTGCACATCTGTGCAAAGTCTGCACATCTGTGCAGGTGTCACCAGATACTGGCCTGAGATTGCCCCAGGTCATGTTGGTGGCTAGTCCAGGCTCTAATTTCAGAAAACCTCCAAGCTCACAGCGCAGGTTAAGGCCCACCTGAGTGGACCAAAGCGAACCACAGCAAGTTATCGCATCTATTTGGGCTAGCAGACACAGTCTGGGTCAAGGATCACCATGGTTGGCCACCGTGGCTGGCTGTCATTGGCCTTTATGGCTACCCATCATGACAAGAGGCGAAACGCTGGAGGTGAGACTGGCTGGCTCCACGTTGGTGTTTCTCCCTGCCCTCCCGGCTGCGGGCAGATTTGTTTTGTGTCCTGATCCTACCCGGACTGTGTTTGCTGAGACTTCCCACCCCACCCTGAGCTGGGTTACCATCGTGCCAGAGTCACATGTGTTTTTATCCATAGTAAGAGACAGGGATATATTCATAAAGTTGAGAAATTGCCGGTGCACATGATTAGCTTAGTAAAAGGGGAGGAGGGTGATTCTGAAGGATGAAATGGTTAAGCATTTTTTACTGTGGACTTAATTAATCGTCTACTAAATTTACTAATAAAACCCCATGGATTCATTAGGACCTGAATTGGCCATATGCATTTATAGCAGTGGCAGAGTGTCAGTACTTTGCAACTGCTCCTACCAGCACTAGCAAGGAGGGCCACTGTTGACAATTTATACCATCATAATTATTAAATGGAAACTTTCTGGAATCCAGATAGTACTCACGTTATACCATGGACTTGAGGGTTTTAATGTAATTTTAAAGATTGCATTTTCAATTTAATTACCATTGCTTTGTGAAACGACTGAACAAAAAGTTTTGGATGATACGAAAAGGGTGGAGAATGTTTTCTCAAGGTCCAAAACAAACACCTCCACCCTGCTGGGTGTGCGGGAGGGTGTTTGATGCAGGGGCATCCATGTCAAATGCCACAGTGGTGGGGGAGGGGGTTGGAGGGGACGCACAAACAGCACGGGCGGTGGGTACGGGTGTGTGCGCACTCCCCACACACACTCACCTCCACCCATCACCCACCCATGGAGCCACCCGGCAAACCGGAGGAGGCTCTGTGGGTGGAGATGGGTGTGCTCCTGTGGGAACGGGTACATGCCCACCTCCACCCACCGTGGCAGCACACCCATCCCTGCCCCCACTGCTCCCATGTAAGAAGGGCCAAAGAAAGACACTGGGTTGGGTCTGTAATTTTTGTGGTGCTAAGACTGAAACTTCAGATATTAGGTTTGATTTTCATTTTCAGTAAGGTTATTTGTTTATACAATATTTACAAGTATTTATTGCATTCAGCAAAATCTTTGCTATAACAATACACCACATAGCAGACAAAACAGTTAAATAACAGTTAATTAAAACCAGAACTGAACAGAAACCAAAAACAGGTAAAAAACAAAGTCCATCCCCTAGGCAACCCTGCAGCATGAAAGGAGAATAGCAGACATGTTCTACAATCCAGATTTACATCGCAGCAGGCAGATTCCCCAGTATCCAAAGCCTGGGGGGTAGAGGAGGAACTAGGCCTCCTCGTTACTCCAAATTCTCTCAACCAGCTTGAGGAAGCAGATCAGTGTTTTTGTCTGCAGTGAGACAAACATCAGAGGCAGTGAGAAGTATTTGCAGCTTATCTTCCAGAGAGAGGGATATACTCTGGAATAGAGGGTCAAGCCATACTGCTCTCAGCTCTGTATACCTAGGGCAGTGAAATATAACATGGAGCAGCATCTCTACTTCTTAGAGATTACAACGACAGATTCTATTAACATAAGGGACCTTCTGTCTTCTCCCTCTAATCGCTGCAGTTTCAAGTAAGTTAAAACAGGAAAGGGTTACCAACCTCCTCAAATTAGGATCCATCCTGAACCTGCAAGAGATATTGTTCTAGAGCACAGGAGAACTTTACTTTTGGATATAACAGAGCGATCCTACTGTTTTGGATAGCTGCGAGATCCTCTCACTGCCTGATCTCTTACCCTCTGCCTAGTTTCCCTCCTAGCTGCGCTGTAGTTAACATTATCGCTAACCATCCAGGAAAGGATTAATTGATGGGATACTCTCTGGATTCTCTTCCACTACTGATACTGGAGACAGCCCTGAAGATGGCTTTGCTTTATATAGCACTGATGGGCCAGCGGTGAAGTCATCCCTTGCTTTAGTTTAAGACAATAATAGAGCAATACTCTACAAAAGGCTTGGGACTTCACTGAGACCGAATCCGTTTCTAACTGAAGCATTGGCAAAGGGGAGGCTTTGGGGGTCCTCAGAACTGTCCTTAGGAAAAGGTTCTGGGGACGTTCCTCCCTTGCCCCAGAGTTAGACCAAATCAGCTCTGCTCCATAAAGAAGCTGAGGCATAACTCTAGCTTCAAAGATGGAGCGAATCTGATTTAGGGGTGCCACAGGCATTTCCCGATACATCCGAAGTAATGCCATTATTGACTGTTGCGCCTTTGCAACCCATGCCTCTGAACTGGCCTTCCAGGCTTGGGAGCGCGCAAATACCATCCCTAAATAGGGATAGTATAGAGTCTGGAGTACTTCTTGGGACCCGATCTTCCAACTATATTGAGTCCGGGTTGTACCGAAAGCCATTATTTTGGACTTAGTAATATTAACAGAGAGACAATTATGATTTATGAAGACAAAAATCATAGAGAGAATCAAAGCATTGCTGGAGGCCCTGCTGTGTTTGAGAGAAAATAACGATATCAGCATAGAGCAATGATGATATTGGCTTGGTCTGAATAAGAGGAGGGGTTGTGTGATTGGCTGCCACCGCTTGTACTACGTCATTAATAAACAAATTAAAAAGAAGTGGGGCCAACAGGCACCCCTGCCTTACTCCCCTCTGCAGCGGGAAAGAATCCGTTGTTCAACCAGCAAAACCCCTCCTGACCACTGCCCTTGTCTGATCATGAAATAGACACTAGGAGTTTCAACAAATCCTTATCCATTCCCGTCTAAAACAGTTTCTGCCACAGAAGGATCGAGACACAGAGTCCAAGGCCTTAGTGAGGTCAATATATGCAATGTACAGCTTGGCCTTCTTTATACGAACATATTTATCAATGAGATGTAATAAAACAAAGCAGTTATCAAAAGTTGATCTGTTCGCACAAAATCCTGACTGTTCTTCTGCTAAGAGGGAATGCGTATGCACCCACTGGTCTAGCTCATTCAAAATGGCGCACGTATATAATTTACTTGACACTGACAGGAGACTAATGGGCCTATAATACGCCAGATCAGCAGGGTTGCCTTTTTAAAAAATAGGTACGATAATTGCTAAGGACCAAGAACATGGTATAGAACGAAGCACACTGACAACAGTAAAAACTTTTGCCAAGACTGGAGTCCACCAACCAGGATTATCTTTAAACAGCTCTGGGGAGATGCCATCAGGACCAGAAGCCTTACCAGGGCAGAGCTTATGGATAAACTCTATTAACTCCCTCTCTCGAAATCTGAGACTAGACCACTCCTGTCCAGAGCTGCAAGGTACAGCAGGAGTAGAAGGGAACAGCTCCTCCTGACTTGCCACTGGGAAGGAGTCCTGGTACAGCTCCTTTATAAAAGGCTATCCAAGTCCCATCTTCTATATGGGGGGATTTCATAGGTTTACCTTTCTTCAATGATAAATTTACCAGTTTCCAAAATTTGGTCGAGTTATTTGTCTGTGCTGCCACTTGCATTTCTGCCCACAGTTGCGCCGACTTATAAGTCTTTTTTCTTTTCAAAAAGTGATAGTAGTCCTTCCTTTTCTGGAGGAACACCACCCAATTGGGTTGGAGATGGAATCTGTTTCACAATCTCCTGACCTTGACTACAGCTGCTTTAGTGCCTCTGCACTCCTGATCAAACCACCTGTTCTAAGAATTAAGGCAGCCAATCTGTGGGGGTGCTGGGGATCATTTAGTAATATAAGGAAAAAGAAGATCCATTTTAGAATCTAAACGGGACCCCACAGCCACGTGATCTTCCGTAGCCAGATCTTCACATAGTGTCATCCAGTGAGGAGGATAAAGCACGTGGGTGACTTGGGATGAGACCTGTGTAGACCATTTAACTGGCAACTGCACAGTCTCTTTAGAAGAAGAAAAACAACCCAGGTCCTCAAGATTAACCATCTCTCCGAGCTCCAGCACAAAAGGATAATGGTTCCCTTCAGGTCTAACCAGAATACTGAAATCTCGGATAATAGGGAAATTGATTGGGGAGGTTAGAGCATAATTAATAACACTTTGTCATGTATCCTGTATATAGGCATATATGTTTGAACATCTGTGTTTCAATATATTGGAAATCAGAATTAGCCTCTCTGTATGATGACTTCTTAAAAGAGCAGTCCTATAGTGACCTTTCTACTGAACTCTTGACCAGATACTGGAAAATCAGCTTGTATACTGGAATATACAATATAATCAAGTCTGTCTCAATGAAATCAACAGTTTCTGTTGACTAGAGTCAACCGCATTCTCAGTGGCCGGGCCGTGGCTTTGGAACTCCCTCCCAGAGGAAGCTCACCTGGCCCTGGGTCTGATGACCTTTCGCCAAGCCTGTAAGACCTGGCTGTTCACCCAGGCCTTCGGAGGGGAGGGTGAGAGTGTAGGGTAGGGAGGGGGAATGTTTGGGGGGGTAGTTATTTATATTGAGGTTTTATGTATTTTATTATTGTTTTATTTGTGAGCCGCCCCGAGATGCCGTGGGCATGAGGGGGCAGCCAATAAATGTAAATAAATAAATAAATAAGATACATGACTCTCAAGCAGGGCAGGAAGAGGCCTTGTTTGTTTGGAGTTTACTCATTGTTAATCCTATCTTATACAATAGCAACCTGTTTAGTATGTATGAACAGGTTTCTTACTATGTATTTTGAGAAAAACCCCTCCCTGTCAGCAGTCTTGACCTGATGTCATTTTTAGCTGACCTCCAAGCATCTTTCATTCTATAAGAAGAGAGAGGAAAGATGGATTTTTCAGAAAGCTTCCTTTCCTGAAGCTTTTCTCATCTTTCATATGGCAGAATCAGGTAAAGGACTGGGTAATATGTTATATCCTATATGATGCATTGAGTCAACCATAGCAATAATACTTAGAGCATATGTTATATCTTACAGATGTTAAGATCTTTGAACTTGTAATAAGAGCTGTTCTTTGAACAAGACATGTCTTTCTAAGTCATGTACTTTTAACTGACAGTTTCTTTTGTACTATGTCTTTATTTGAACTTAAGTAAACTATTGCTTCATTTTATAATATTCATAACTCTCATAGCTTCATTTATATAAATAAATTGTCTTTACTATACTTTGCTGAGCTGGCTGGCTTATTAGCAAAGTGTAAACTTGAATTCCACATATTGGAAAAGAACGCCCTATATCCAGACCAGATCATGTCAGGCCTGGACCACTAAGCGCAAATTCCTTTTGGGGAAACCGAGGCACAATGCGACAACTTGCCCCCAGTATTGAGTCATACGTAAAGTGTCCCTGCATGTCAGAAGGGGATCTGCCATTGATTATCAGAAGCCCCTGCTGTAAAATAAATTGGTGGAGTCTTCTACCATGCCCATTGGTTGTCACATCCATAGAACCCTGTGAAGGGATTTGTAGATGTGATTAAAGTGGAACATCAATGGAGTACCATGGCTGGGTGCCCATCCTGGCATTAAAATCACCCACAATGAACAACCTCACACCGCGATATTCATGGGTAAGAAACTCAAGCAATTCACTGAGCTTATCCCAAGATGCGGGCACATAATACGAAGAGGATTTGGGTGGTATATATTAGGGGTGGAACATCAGGCCAAATATCGGTTACCGGTTTACAAAAAACCGGACTACCAGATTAAAACCGGATTACCGGTGCCGGATTTATTGCATTGATTTCAATGGGGAACTGTCCCCATTGAAATCAATGTGGAAAAAAAAAATACCTGCCCTCTCCCAGGCTGTGTGGATGGAAGGGGGGGCTCCAGCCACCCACCCTGCCCAGCCTGGATTTAAAAACATTTGTTTTTTACCCTAAGTCCCTACTAGTGTGGGCTCCGGGCCGCTGCCGGCGACCCGGAGCCTGCACCAGCAGGTACTAGGGTGATCCCTGGGGTGGGGGTGGTTTAACACACACCCCACCCCAGGGATCACCCTACTCCCCACCCAGGGATCGCCTACCTTTGGCGCTCCAGGTGGTGGCAGCGGCAGTCCGGAGGCTTCAGCGCTGGCTGTGGCTGCCGACTTCAACGCTTTCTAGGCCTTCCGGGGAACTTCCGGTTTCCCCAGAAGGCCTAGAAAGTGATGAAGCCAGAAGCCACAACCAGCACTGAAGCCTCCGGACCGCCACTGCCGCCGCCTGGAGCACCAAAGGTAGGCGATTCCTGGGTGGGGAGGTAGGGTGATCCCTGGGGTGGGGGGGTGTTAAACCACCCCCCACCCCAGGGATCACCCTAGTACCACAGTACCTACCTGCTGGTGCAGGCTCTGGGTCACCTGCAGCAGCCCAGAGTCTGCACTAGCAGGGACTTCAGGGCAAAAAAAAAAATTTTTAAATCCAGGCTGGGCAGGGTGGGTGGGGGATGTCCCCCCTTCCACCCACGCAGCCTGGACTGGGGAAGGAAAGTGTTTTGGGGGGGTTGTTTCTTTTTTTACATTGCGGCCATTCATTTCAATGGCCGCAATGTAAAAAAATCCGGCATGGGGATCCGGTACCGGTACCCCCAAATATCGGAGTAATCCGATACTTCTGGTACACCAAAATACCGGCAGTATTGGATACCGGATGATCCGAACTTCCCACCCCTAGTATATATACATTAATAATTATGAGTTCACCAATCTCCTGTAGCCTCATCCGCAAAACCACACAGTTGTTCAAAGTTGTGGGGTATCGAAGGACTTCTGCTTGTAAATCATCAGAGACCAATGTCAGTACGCCCCCAGAGGGATGGCTTTTCTTGGTCTGCTTTATCGCCAAAGCAGCGTAACCAGAAAAACCAGGGAGAGAAAAGAGCTCTACTTTGTTCCCACCAAGCCAGGTTTCTTGCAGGCATATTATATGATATTTAGATACAAAATTAACCCAGTCAGGATCCCCTAACCTAGCCTTAATGCCCTCGATATTCCACGAGAGACAACAGGGAGAGGAGCATCCTGTATGTCATGCAGATCCAGCTAGCTGATCCTTAGGGGGAGAGCTTGCAGGATGTAAACAGGGAGTTAGCAGCGTAGGAGATGTGCCTCCTCCCACCCATGGAGAATCTGGGTCAGTTCGACAAAATGGAGAGAGAAGACTAGGCTGAAAGTCTGATAAACTGATCACAACTGGCAGGCTAGATTCAGAAGAATGCCCAGTAGCATCAACAAGATCCCATTCAGAAATAAGGTCAGGATGTGTCTCAGATTGGCAAAAACTAGACTGAGAGGCAACAGTAATAGTGTCTATTACCCACACACACACACATGTAGGGGTATGGGAGTGGAGAATAGTGTGAATCAGGGTGTTTTCCACCCTCAGAATATAAATCCCTGAAGTCCTAAGAGAGTTCTGTGCAGCCCAAAGTTGTGAAACTAGCCTAGCAGAACTAAAAGCCATCTCCCACCTCAGGAATCGACCTCGGCTCGGAAGAGGAGAAAAACCTAATACCTCTCTAGCACTAATCCCCACTCCCATAATCTGATGAAGAAAATTTAATAAGGGTGTCAAAATCAGCGAATTGGTGGTTAAAAAGCTAAATCATCTTTTCTTGTTGAAATGGAAAAGAATAGATGGGGCCCATCGCTCATGGGTATCTTGCGGCCACACTTTAAGCATAAGTGGCTGGTTTGGGGCCTTGATCAGGCCATTCTTGCCAGTTAATTGGTTATCCTGGGGAGCCTAGACATGAGGATTCTCAGGTAGTGCCTTGCCAAGATCTCTCAGGTTTGTGGACATTAGCCATAGAACTACCCAGCGGCTCAGTAGGGGAAACTCCCTTCAAAGTTACCAAAGAACTAGCCTGATTAGTCTGCAGTAAGGAACACAAAATGGTTCCACTAAATGACTTATTATCACAACAAACAATCTTGGGGGGGGGGGTCTGGAGATACCGTTTGAGGTTTCCTGGGAGGTAGATATCTGCATCCCAGATATGGTGACAGAAGGGAGTACTTCCTCCTTGCCCTGCGGCCTCAATATACTAAAGAACTCCACTCAGGTTTGAGTAGCTGCATCTTGTTTTAAGTAAGGCAAGGGAACGGGTAGAGCAGTAGCATTCAACTTACTAAACTCCATCCACAACTCCCCAACCAATACTTTAGTTGAAAATACGATATCATAAGCCTGATCAGCTTTTTCCTCCAGTTCCTTAAAACAAGTATCCATATCAATTTCTTGTCTGACTATATGATCATCTAATTTAGTAGTAAGCACCATTAATTGTTGCCATACCTTGGCAATATTGATGTCAGATCTGGGTACATTGTTAGTTTGGATGAGAGAGAAAGCACCTTGGATTGCACCGGACCCTTATCTAGTTTTGCGGCCTGTTCAAATTCAGCAGCTAAGCTAGTGTAGGAGCGCCTCACATGTGATCTTAATTCCATCGCTCCAAGTAATTGCCCTGGCAAAACCAGTAGTTATCCCACCTTCACCAAGCTGCGAGTAGCTGGAACAGAACAGCAATGTCTCCAAAAATGTAGCCCATCAAAGTCAGGCTTGCTCCTCACAAGGAAGGGGTATACCTAGGAAAACCCCACTGTGGCGGCCCGACCAGCTCACGGCCAGCGTCTAAGGCCACCCACACAGGTCTGTAGGCACTTCTTCTTGAGGGAACCAGGCACCCCCTGTGAGGTACGGGGGGGTGAAGGGGACAGAGAAGAGGAAGGAAACCCACGGACCTGGACGCCCTAGGGGTAGTTCTGCCTCGGGACTCCTGTGGGTTGGGGGTGCTCACAGTTCTGCTAGAAAAAGGTCCCCTCAGGTTGGAAGTTGGCCCAATATGTTCCCTCAGGAACGAGGCCGGGTCATCACAGGGGAGGAAATCAGACAGAGAATGTGAGCGAGCCCCCAACACACTCCACAGGGAGACACAGTCTCTGCCCACACAGCCTAGTCCCTCAATACCACCCGTATGGTGCCGAGAAACTGTGCCCAGTGGGCAAAGAGAGGGAAGGGGGAGAACCAAGGGGGAGGACACCAGCGGGACTTTAGCCAACACCAAGCAGATGGGGGGACACGTGGGGGAATTCCAGAGGGGAGACGAAGGTGCACACCAACAATAATAATCCCAGTTAAAGACACGCACACTCACTCACCGTCCACTCGCCGTTCACTCACACAGTCGTTCTCACAGGTATTTGGTTTGCTGCAATCGCCTTAGGCTAAGCTCAGTCGCACGGGGGCCAGGTCACAGCAACGCTGATCGCCGGCCCCGAGGAATGAGTGTGGAGCGCTAAAGTACCTCTAGCTCCACCCACGCTGCGCCTGCAAGCGTGCAGAGTGATGTTGTGCTGGTCCTAGCCCCGCCCCTTCTCTGCTGCGGGGAAGCCCAGCCTTCTGGGCATGCTCTGATTCCCATGTTGCCTCCTCCGGCATGGACTCTGGACTAAGGGGGGGAATCCCTGTCTCTGCCTCCCTTTGACTTGGTACCGTCGGGGCCCCCACAGTGGGTGGGGCGGGTGCTCCCGGGGGCGTCCCTACAGCTGCGGGGTTCCTAGGATTTCTGTGTCCCCGCCCTTCTGGTCCTCCCCCCTGTCTCAGGGATCCCCTCATGACCCTGACACCCCCACAGTAGCCCACCAATGTCAAGCCAAGAAAGCACGCTCCGCTGCTCACCTGCAGTCACTCCTCCAAATCCTCTGCCAACAGTATTCTCCTGGTTAAAGCAGGGGGTAGGGCACTGCCACTGCAGGCCCAGCCAACGGGCCCAGCCAACAGGCAACACCCTTTGGATGTCGCCCTTCGCTGGGGCCCAAGGGCTGATGCTCAAAGGGGCCCCAGCCCCTGAATATGTACCTGGGGATTGAAGGAAAGAGCCAATGAGCTCTGGGGACTTCAGGCAACACTCTCTTCCCCCAACTCTTCCCAGCTGCAGACACTCCATCATTTGTTTATACAGGTGAACAGTGTAATCAAGCACACTGGGTCAGATTCTCATTTGAGCAAAGTCCCTTTAACCCCACTCCGAGGCTGCAATTCTCCAAACACTTAGGCCCTTTTTACATGGGCTGAGCCTCCTCCATTTTTCCCGATGGCTCCATGGGTGGGTGATGGGTGTGCGCAGGTAGTGCACCCTCACCCACCGCCCATGGTGTTTTCATGGGAGGCCACCCATCCACCACCGCACAGTTTAAACGGATGCCACCATCACCACCGCACACCCACCTGCACATCCAGCAGGGTGGGGGGCGCGTCCGTGTAAAAATGGCCTTACTCTAAAGCAATCCCATTTGAACCAATGTGGAAATAAAAATTGAGTCCGCTAAATTTGGACGACTCCAGAGTAAGCAGTTGGAGGTTTGCAGCCCAGCAATGTAAATCCCTGGAATAAAAGGAATTTGTGCCCACTTTAAGGCCCTTATGTCAATGGCGTGTGCATCCTTAGAGTAAGTGAGAAGCAGGCCCCAAACACTCCAGAATGTGGAGAACTTCAGCTTCTCAGGTTGCCAGTTCAGAAACTTACATGAGCACCTACCTTTTAAATATGCAATTATAAGATTGTGTGTGTGTAATTAATTGAGAAACACGTCAAATAATTATGTTGTCACCAAAATCATGAAGAGCAAGAACTACTTCTCTTGAAGTGCCAGGACACAGATATTGACTCACAATTCTGCCGAGACCACGCACACACATATATGGATACACACCAAATATGAATCTATATGTTTTCTGGACTTTCCAGTTCTGCAGCTATTTAATTCCATATAAAATGGCTACCAAATTTCCTTGATGGCAGCTTCCTCCATTTTATTTATGCTGTCACCATGAAGGTAAAAGGCCAATAAAGGTTCTATGACAATAAAAAGTTTCTATGAAAATAAAGACCATTAAAAAGTCAGACTCCTAATGAGACTTCTCTAAATATGGAATGTGGTTTGTAGATCACTAGTTGGTTGAGTTTTAGTAATAGGATGCTTTCACTTTCACCTCTAGGTCACTTGGTTCCCTCTAATCCAAGTCACTAGTGATCAAACACTGCTATCTGACTGCGGACCATTAACCAATGAAAATTAATTGATGCATTAATTCCAGTTCCTACTGACAGATTACAATTGACCATCACAGCAAGGATGCCAAGAACTGATGAGGAGGCTGAACTGAGTTCTGCTAGGTCAGGGGTGAAGCAGCTTGTATTGCCAGTAGCTGTATTGTATCTTTTCAGTGACTAGACGCCTTTAGTCTCAAGTGCTGTCAATCAGTCTTACAACCCGAACCATTAAATTCACTTTTTAAAAGATTGCTATGCGAGTACTTTCAAACCTTAGGCTCTCTGACACTTTTAGCATTTTACTGATAAAATTATGCCAGTAGAAATTACACTGCAGGTGGAGACAGACCACAAAAACAAATTATCAGTTACCAGCTAGTGGTTCAAGACCATATATTTGCCACTACCTAGAGATGTGGAGGATCTAGCTGTCAACTGCTAGGATGGCGCTGCTTCTTTTTTGTGGATTTGTGCTGGTTTAGGGTGCTACAGTGTTAAGCCACACCAAGAAAAAACATTCTGCTGTCTGCAGTGCACCTTAATTAACACCGAAACTACATTAAAAGAACATAAAGGTTGAAAAGTTACGCAGTCGGATGGGCCTTTTTTTTCTTTTCTTTTTGTGGTTGTCTGTGAGAGAGATTCATGAGGTAGCCTTCTTCTTGACTGGAAAAATATTACTTGAGGCAGAGTTGGTGGGAAAATTCTTCTATTTCTCCATATATAAATATATTATCTGGTTTCATAGTTGGAAAGAGGTTTAGTCCTTCCCAAAGCGTTCCTAGTTGGTGGGGTAAGCAATTATTGGTGATTTTTACATGGACGCCACCCACCACCTGCTCAGTTTCCGGACAGGTGGCAGGGGGCATCCATGTATACGGCTGGCGGTGTGTGTGTGTGTGTCCGTTCGGTGTTTGCTCGTGTGAACACCAAGAAGGATGGGTGGGGATGCATGCGTGTTCCCACACAATACCCACAGAGCTCTCTGGAAAACTGGAGGAGGCTCCATGGGTGGAGGTGGGTGTCCATGTAAACGGACACCCTCCCACCTCCACCCACCATGGCTAAACACCTATTTCCCCCCACCCACCTCCATCTATGTAAAAACAGCCATTGCAACAGGGTGCTCAGGGGACATCCTACCCTTTTAAGATCAGATACTAGATATCCAGAGCAGCCCCTTTAAAAAGGAAGGCTGCCAAAGAGATCAGGGGGCCCAGGTGAGATCAAGAACACAGGTGTCCAGAGGCATGGAAGGACACCTGTGGAGTGGTTATTATTTATAATAAAATTTGTATGCCACCCCCTCCAGCTAAAAGCATCTCGGGGCGGCTAACAACATGCTAAAAAAAGATTAACACACATATCAAATACAATTATAATCAAATAAAAAACAATTCAACCCCCTGTCCCTCCCTAACCCAACCCACCCACCCTATCTCTCTCAGGAAAGGCATGGCAGAACAGCCAGGTCTTACATTATCTACAAAAAGAGGGGAGGTCAGTGGTCAAGCAGACCTCCAACGGGAGGGAGTTCCACAGCCATGGTACGGCCATAGAGAATGCCTTCCTCAAGGTTGACACCCAAGAAACCTGGGAGACCTCAAGGAAGGCACCCCGGCTGACCGCAGAGCCCAATCCAGGACCCGGAGTGTGAGGCGGTCCTGCAGGTAGGTGGGGCCCAGGCCATTTAGGGCTTTAAAGGTCAGCACCAACACCTTGAATTGGGCCCGGAAGACTATCGGCAGCCGTTAGGAGACGAGCCACTGCGTTCTGCACGAGCTGCAGTCTCTGAACCAGCACCAAGGGTAGCCCCACATAGAGTGCATTACAGTAGTCCAGTCTTGAGGTAATAAAAGCATGGACGATCGTGGCCAGATCAGAGTCTGAGACATACGGCCTAAGCCGACGTACCAGATGTAACTGGCAGAATGCTCCCTTCGCCACAGCCGCCACCTGTACATCCAGGTGGAGCTCTGGATTCAGGAGCACCCTCAGACTCCAAACCTGAGATACCAGGGGAGGACCATCAATGATGGGGGCCACCACTCCCTCGGCTTTCCCCACAACCATCATCTCCGTCTTGTCAGGATTTAACTTCAGGCGGCTCACCCTCATTCAATCCCCTACAGCTGCCAAATACCAGTTAAGCACCGAGACTGCTGGTGGGTTATGGTGGGTTAGAGGGCAAGGACCCAGCAAGAGGAATCAGAGGAGTTAGCAGAGCAGCCAGATGTAAGGAAGTGGCTGGATCAAGTAGAAGAGTCAGAGAAGCATCTCAGAGCAGCAATGAGAGGCTCACCAGGAGGGTCAACCTGGGGTCATATGGGGGAGGGGGGGAGGGAGTACTAGTCCACTGACAAGTGTCTTCATTCTGCAGCTCCTCAGTATCTCTCCTCTCTTATCTTTTCCTACACCCCTACTCATGACCTCGTTCATCAGGCAACATGTTCTTATCTGCGCCCTTCTCCTCCATTGCCAACTCCCGACTCTGTGCTTTTCATCTTGCTGCATCATATGCTTGGAACAAACTTCCTGAGGTGGTGCATCAGGCCTCCTCCCTGTCCATATTCAAGTCCTGCCTAAAGGCCCACTTCTTTGAGATTGCTTTTAAATCATGAACCCAGGTCCTATCCTTATCGTAGCCTTGTGGATTTCAACCATTCTAACTGAAATAAATACATTTACTGAATACCTGCATCCTGTAGTTATTCATAGGAAGACTCTTATTTGTAGTTGTCTATGTCTTTGGGTCTTGATTAGATTGTAAGCTCCGTAGAGCAGGGATTGTCTTTATGTTATGTGTATCTGTACAGCACTACGTACAACAAGTAGTGCTATAGAAATGATTAATAGTAGTAGCCCTGTACCTCACCAACAGGTAATGCAGGGAGAGGCCAGAGAGAGTGGCAGTGGAGAAGGTTTGCCCAGGAAAAGGGCTGGAGCAGGCTCACTTAAGGGAGGTGGAGCTGGGTGCGGACCAGAGAGTGGCACCTAACGAGGAGGCGGATTGGAGCTGGGAGGGCGCCAACTGATTGTGAACTACAGGAAAAGTTATTCCGGGGACCACGAGGCAGGGAGGGACTGTGCCCACGAGGCACCCATGAATTCAGGTGAGCGGCCTGTGGAGTGATTGTGAATCCCACTAGGGTCAGGGTGCGATCTCCATGACAGTTATCTTGATTTTTTTTGTAGTAGTAGTAGTAAGTTTATTTACGACCATAGGCCAAAAATCAATACAACAACATAAAATACAAACATATCTCAATGTGATAAACATCAATGCAACATAGGCAATAAAGATCTTAGTTTTCTAATACAACAAATTAACATTTGATTTTAAAAAAAAGAAAAACACCTTGTTGTTCCATCCACAATAGACAGGTCATGAACAGATCTTGCTCCCTTTTAAACAACAATAATGCCTTGCTCTTTCCGGGGCTTACTTCAGCAGAGCTTGACCCCTGATTGGAATTTTTCACAGGGTGGACCAATTAATTAACAAATCCTAATAAAACAGATACAATCACAATAAACCATAATGAATCATAACAAATCATAACAAAGGTCAAGCATAAATAAAATCAATAAAATCCAAACAAATAGTGTGACAGACTAAACAATCCAGAAGATGCAATATATCACCCTAGAGTATTTTTGTTGTTGTTCTTCCAACAAGACAGAACAAAAGCCATATTTACCACCCTCCTCCCAATCTCTTTGTTGGGATTAGCAAGACTATAGGCAATACAGTTATCTTGATATATTCATAACATTTCATTTATTAGATTTTTACCCCGCCCCTCCTAGAAACAGCTCGGGGCAGCTTACAACAATAAAAACAATAAATATAAAATATATCTAAAAACAATTAAAACATATCAATACAATTCAAATATTAAAACAGGGCCCAGGAACTCACTAAAACAATAAATAGGATAGGGGAGATAAAACCCTCTAACCCACCCACCCCTCCCCAAAGGCCTGGGCGAACAGCTAGGTTTTACAACTTCGTCGGAATGTCAGCAGGCTAGGGGCCANAAACAGGGCCCAGGAACTCACTAAAACAATAAATAGGATAGGGGAGATAAAACCCTCTAACCCACCCACCCCTCCCCAAAGGCCTGGGCGAACAGCTAGGTTTTACAACTTCGTCGGAATGTCAGAAGGCTTGGGGCCAGGTGAGCTTCCTCCAGGAGGGAGTTCCAAAGGCACGGCGTGGCCACCGAGAACACCCTCTCCACTGTGACCCCCACTTGACACGGGGGACCTCCAGGAAGGCATCCCCGGCAGACCGAAGGAGCCACTCTGGGGTGCGGAGGGCGAGGCAGTCCCTGAGGTACGTGGGGCCCAGACCGTGAAGGGCCTTATAGATCAACACCAAAACCTTGAACCTGACTCGGCACGCTATCGGCAACCAGTGCAGAGTCCGGAGTACAGGTGTTATGTGCTCCCAACAATCCGTCCCCAAAAGGAGACGGGCCGCTGCATTCTGCACTAGCTGCAGCCTCTGAACCAGGAACAAGGGAAGCCCCATGTAGAGTGCGTTGCAGTAGTCCAGCCTCGAGGTGACGAAGGCATGGATGAGGGAGACCAGGTCCGGGCCGGAGACGAACGGACGCAGCCTCCGCACCAGATGCAACATTGTGGGATTGATTAGTGTTATTCTGTAGGCTATGAAGACGTTGCAGTTTTTCCAAGTTTTTGTTTTTGTGATAGATGGCTGTTGTCAGGTATCTATTGGGGTTGTTTTATTTTTCTTGTACAGTTTTCAGGTGAATTTCTTTATATTTTTCTTTCGGGAAGTTTGTACAATGAGTTCTTGCTTCAGCTATGAATTTAATTCCTGGGCCTTTCTTTGAAAAGTGTTGTACAGGTTCATGTGGGGTGGTGACCGTTCTCCCCTGGGGAGTGGCAGCAGGAGAAGCTTTAAAATCCCACAGCCTTTTGCAAAATGCATTAATTACTTCTTTATTCACCACTATTAACTGCACAAAATTATTGAGTGTAAAGAAAGTAAGGTTTGCTGTGTTGGTCCCAAATATAGGCAACAGAGACAAAGTAGTATAGTTGTACAGTACTAGTTGGTCCAATAAAAGAGATCACTGTACTACTTTGTCTCTAAAATTACACAGGGAAACCATACCTTTAGGCCTTGGGTCTTGGTCCCAATCCGTACCCTGGAGAGCTCCCAGGGTACAGGCAACTCAGCTAGAGCTCTGTTCTCTATGAAAGCAAGCTACCAGCTGGAGAGCCTCCACAGTTGTGGGCTCTTATATTTTCTGGAGGGGCAGAGCCAAGACAATGCCCAAAGCTCCTTAACTGGCCCTCACCCAACCCATTACAGTTCCCTTTTCTGGAAAAATGCATCACCAAATCTTTCTTGTAGTACCTCAGGTACATAGATGATTTTTTCAAAATCCAAATAGGCTACTGTGGCAGAGTGATGCCACAAGATGGTGCCACTGCCTGCCATGTAATTAAATTGAGTTAAAATGGCTGTCAAAGGAAGTGGCTAAGTTGGGGGTGTGGCCTGGAATATAAAAGGAGACCAGCCCAGGAAGAAGAGGGCAGTCTACTCAAGTGTCCTGGCTTGTTACAGTCCCAACAAGTGGGGCAGTACCAGTCTTTACAGTGGGGCAGTACCTCCTTACATCTTGCCCACATATATAGCACAGTCTCAAGGGTCTCCACCTCAGATAACTCCCTTCAGTTCGAGAGGGGCACCCTCTATACAAATGTCCCCACTGCCCACAACAGTAGCCATAGTTCCAGCTCCACCCAGCTCCAGAAGGTTGATAGCTTGGCTGCTCCGAGGGTGCAGACCTCCTGCTGCCATCTTGCCTTTCACCACCAGGATCCACATCCTGCCTTTAGGTTGGGGAGAATCTCCAGACTCCAGCCCTAGTGCTCAAGCCACTGTCCTGGGCAAGCTCTGGTGCAGTCCTTGCTGGTTTCGCTCCTTCATTGGGCACAGTCCTCTCTAGGCGCAATCCTCTGCTGCACTCCCTGTCTCAGGACCTTACCACCTTTGGGGCATCACTGGCTTGGTGGCTTTACCTTTGCTTTACCTTTGCGGAGCTCCGGGTGCGGCGGTGGCGGGCGGTCCGGCGGCCTCAGCGCCGGCTGTGGCTGCCGGCGTCAGAGACGCTTTAGGCCTTCCGGGGAACTTCCGGGTTT
>QEPC01001916.1:3287043-3333877 GCA_003113815.1 Sphenodon punctatus | reverse complement strand
TGGGAGGGGGAGGGGGGAGGAATTAATTGTATTTCATTGATTTCAATGGGGACACAGTGCCCCATTGAAATCAATGAAATAAAACCGGTACCGGATACCGGATTTAATCCGGGAATCCGGTTCTTTGAGAACCGGAAACCGGTAAATCCGGTATCCGGTAATTACCCCAGGGTCCCACCCCTACTACAGGCCATCATACTAATCAGACCACTCCAATAATCCAGCAACCCCCCCAAGACATACTAAAAATTCTGTCATCTGCAGACCAATACTCAGATACTATTGGATCTGCTCTGAAGACAAGACATCTTATCATACTAACAATTGCCTTTAATAAACAAAGGTGTTCCATTAGAGAAGTGGACTAATGGAATACCCTAACACCATGAGTGCACCTGCTACAATTCAGAAAAAGAACCATCCAACTACACACCACTAGTTGTCTTCTATCATCTTATAGTAGAACCTATATATGGCACAATCAAACTTCAACCTATGCTTGGAGACCAGACCTTGAGAGAACACATTTCAAACCTCATCTTCTGGCCTTCATATATTGCCCCAAGCACTCAGAACTGATTTTCAGGAGGCAACTCCCCATTACCCAGACACCCCAACTCTAACAGAAACAAGACCCTACCAGAGCAACAGGGGTAAAATGTGACAACACACCTTTCCTACAACCATTATCAACATACCCCTGGGGGAACCATTCAAAATACAAGGGACTTACATCTGCAAATGCAAAAACATAGTATACTTCATTCAGTGCACTAATGCTGCCATGGAAACTATGTTGGTGAAATTCATCAACCCTTACATAAACAAATGAACTCACCCAAGAAAAAGACCAAGGACAAAAGCATTGACTCACGGTGGGTCTCTCTTCTCCCAGAGCACCCACACGTTTTCTAATTTCTCAACCCTTGTTCTTAAAAGGAACCTGCACCATGCCTGAAAAAGACAGTCCAGCAAGTTAAAATTCATAACTTTATTGGATACAAAAAGCAATCATCCCAGTTTAGCTCTGCGCTTTTTAAAACACTACAGAAATATGTAAGCAACTGACTCACCTGCTGTGTTGTCCACATTGTATTTAATTCTTTTGAAATGTGAATGACCTCTCTCTCTCTCTCTCTGGAAGCTTGTTTCCTAATATTCTCTTCCTAAATGATTGCCATTGCCTTGTTCCCAACCTGCTTTCAGTTTTCTATCACTTGAGATTTGCTTTCTAACATGATCATCAATAGTTCTTAACCTCTTTGTTTTTAAATGTTTGAAACACCTATATTTTCTTAACTAACAACTCTCTCCCAAGTTGTTTTCATTGCATATAACAGGGGTGGGCAAAGTTTAAAAAACAAAAACAAACTCCAAGAGCTGCATCTCAAAGTCTTCGAAAGCCAAAAGACATGCATGCCCTTTCAAGCAACTCCTGAGCCGAGTCTCACCTCTCCCCACCTCTCCTGCTTTGCAATCGGCTGATGGATAGATTCTGAGACACAGCTGTGATTGAGCTGCTGAGACTCAGGTGCAATGAAGACACAGAATGATTAAGACAGCACAGGGCCTGAGACTGGCTCTGATTGAGAGCCTCACCTGCACTACCCAAGAGCCACATGTGCACATCTGCTATATAAGTTACAAGTCAGCCTATTAAAAAGTCAACATTCTTAAATGTGTGCATTGACTTTGGCTCTAAAGTTTTAGTTTTAAAGACACTCAGAGAATCACAGATGGAAGCAGTGACAGTCTCTTTCAGCACACTAAGGAATCATCTCTCACAAACAGACACACGCCTCCTATTTTTCCATCTTGATTCTAGGCAGACAGCTCTCTCCTCCTGCCTTGGTATTACCTTTCTTTGTTCTCTGATAGGAGTCTTTATCCCAAGCTTGTTAAAGTGAGAAAAGTGCCTGCCCTCGCAGTAATGAATAACCCATAACAGCAGCCAAGGCAGGGAATTCGCCAGGTCTTTCTGCAGCTGAATTAGTGAGGTGCTAACAACCCCCTTTGTTTGATGAACCTAGGACAAACCTTCCACTGCTTAGAAGGTGGTAGAAGGTAACAAAAACCTGTTACTGTATTGGCCGAAAAGGTACTGTTGGAGGGTATGGGGCTGGTAGAACCAGGATTCTACATACTCTTACCCTCATCTCTCTTTAGGACAGATAGTATTACCAGATTTAATAGGAAACATGGGATGGATTAATTCAGGGTTTCCTGCTGCCACATGTAACACTATCAGGTAGCCATAAACACATTAGTCAGAGTCACAAAGCTGAAAGGTAACCCAAGGGTCATCTGGTCCAGCCCCCTGCACCACTGCAGGATCTGCCACACCCCAACAGAGGTGCTTCCCAATTGAAGGGGTATGATTAGGTGGAGTTGGAACATAGTGACATGAGGAAGGAAGCACTAGGGGGTAGGTTTACCTGGAGCACAGCCCTGGAGCAGCAGTAGTGACTGAGAATCCCCAGGGTCCCTGCAGACTCAATGGCATAGGGAGCAGACATGAGAGTGAAGGTGGAGGAAGCTCCGGGATTATCCTGGGGCCAATCCATCAACATTCCCAGTGCCACTCTGTGGACCCACCACCGCAGTCAGTCCAGGGTTCTGTTCCAGGTAAGTTTGCCCTCTAATGCTTTCTTCCCCATGCCTTCCCCAAAGCTGCTGTTATCAGAAGTAATAGCAGCTACAGACAAGGACCAAAATTTGTGGGCAAACAGTGAGGAGCAATTGGTTAACAAAAATGTAGTGTGCTGTGCACAGACATAGGGTAATTTCATACGTTACGCACTCCCAGGTTGACACAGTGAATCCCCACCCGTGGAAAGCCGCCAAACCCCCACCCGTGGTTCAGACAGACTCCAAACAGACATGACGTGACAGGTACAACGGCAAGAAAAAAGACAGCCAGGCCATGATCCGGGATAGCGCAACAGACATTACACCAATCCCAGACCATGACAAGAACCCCCAGAAGTCACCAGGGTGGGGTGGGACACAGACATGGCTGATCGAGGGCAAAGGAAGCCAAAAGCGCCACAAGGCACGGCCCACACAAGGGAAATGGGAAGGGAGGAGGAGGAGGGAGAAGAGCTACAGAGCTGAACACACAACAGGGACAGGGAAGCCATGGGCACAGCACAACACAAACCACACACACACACACACACACACACACACACGAGTGTGAAAGGAAGGAAGGGGGAAACACACCGGGGTACAGGGGAACAACAACACAGGACAGGGAGTGGACAAGCACCCAGGAAAGGATAAGCACACCGGGTGCCTCACACAGTCAGGCGCAGCAGCACGGAGGGTGGGGGGAAGGCGAACAGCGCCCTGGGACAGCCAACACACAGCACCACAGACACGGGGGGGGCACGGGCCAAGGAAGAGGAGGGGACCGCGCCAGGAACAGACCGGGACACGGATAAAGGCACCCAGAGCCCCACTGACAGCACAGGGCACCCGGCAACAGCAACATGGGCAGCCCAAGGCACCGGGGTCCCCATGGGTACAGAGCAGGGTCACAGTGGGAGATCACCCAAGCTGAGGACGGCACCAGAGAGGGCCAGGGCAGGTCCCAATGACAAGGATCCCCATGCTGATGCACAGGCACGGCCGGTGACAGGTGCAAGCTGCAACCGACATGGAGCACACATAGCCCCCCCCGGGGTACACCGGGAGGCACAGTCAAGGGGACTCCAGTCCTGCACAGTCATGGAGGCACCCAGGGGGCGGGAGGTCATGGGCACAGATGAGCAGGTGGCCGTGCAAGGGATGAAAACAACACGGGGACAGCCGGTAGAGGTAGCATGCATCAGGACCCAGCCAAAGGGGGTGCCAGGCATGGAGAGGAACACCACAGGCAGCGACGGTCAGGGGGTGCCCGTGGAGGGGGCACAGCAACACAGGAGAGTGGAATGGAGGCTACTGATGCAGCTAGAGCAGCAGCGAGGCTGGAATGGGATGGAGTGAATGGCCACAGGCTGGAGTGGGCATAGAGGCACAGGGGGCACACTGTCGGGCCATCATCCATGACCCCGAAGACACAGGGGTCCTCACAGTCAGCTGCACGGGGTCACGAAGGGGGCTGAGAGGGGTTGGCCCACCAGATGCACGTAGTGAGGCCACTGCAGCATGCCCCGGCAGTAGCCCTTCCCCACCATGTGGTGGGCAATGAGACAGTAGGCCTTGAACGGATCCGGGTTGGTGAACCCGACCTGAACATCAGCATGGGACCACACATCAGCCAGCGCCACAAGCTCCAGGTCAGTAGAATCAGATAGGGTATAGTCAGCAGCAGGGGGACAGGCCAGGTGCCCAAGCTCCAACAAGTAGTAAAAAGCCACCCCACGCAACCGCTGGTAGCCACGGGCCCCGTGGATGCAGCAAAAGAAGGAAACAGCCAGGACAGGGCCCCCCTCCACCAGACAGGTTGCAAACTCAGACAGGGCACACACCGAGAGGGCTGACATGGTCTCTGCCGTTGTCACGGGGGAGGGGTCGCAGGCCCAGCCGGGCCCCGGAGGGTCAGAGCGCCGAACCGCTCACCCTCCTATGTATCCCCCGCACGAGCTCAGACTCCTACCCTGGAAAGGTTCTCTCTGGAAATACGTGCCCGTCAGGATAGTGTTTGGACCTATAGGCCTCACAGTGCCCAGGTCCCTATCATCATAGGGCGCTAGGTGAGCAGTATGAGTCTGAGCCCCAGGCACGCAGGTCTCTCCATGCGCACGACTCTCAGGATCGGGGGGGGCCGGGGTGGAAGTGAGGAGGGTGTGCCCGGCAAGGAGGGAACTGGGACCCGGGGAGACAAGGCGGCACGCGGGGTACAAGTCACACACAGCGAAAAGGGAAGGGGGTATATTCTAAGGTTGCCTCAGGGAGGGGGAAGGGGAAAGGGTTGGAAGAGAAGGGCTCACACTCCAGGCACTCACCCACTCTCGCAGGGGGAAGGTTAGGGAGGAGGATCACACACGCACACTCTGAAGTCCAGTTGCCTAGGTCTGGGAAATTATCCACACGCTCAATTCCTAATCACTTATCTCAATCAGGGGGCCGGTCTCCACTCAATCACCAGCGCCGAGTGCTTCTCGGCGCTGGCTCTTATGTCCCTAGCCCCGCCCCTCTGCGTGCTCCCGCAGGCGTGCAGAGCCCCGCAACGGGGGTGTGGCCTCTTCTTTCATTTTACTAATCCCTGCCTTTCCTTGTCCCGCCATCTGTGGCTCCGTTTGGGCGCTCCGTGTGGGCGGGGGCGCCCCGCCCCCCGTCACGGGGAGAGATAGGGGCGGTGCCTCCAGCCCGCTCGGCACTGTCGGGGTCGGGGCTGGGTCCGCCCCCTGGCCTGCACGCCGCGGGCGTCCCCGTCCCGCCCGCCGGACCTTGACAGTACCCCCCCACGAGGCCCCCGGCCAACCCCCCTCCACGGGGGAGGGTTTGGAAGGATGCCGGCGGTGGAACGCACGCACCAAGACGGGGGCATGGACCGAGGACGCCGGCTCCCATGAGCGGTCCTCGGGGCCATAACCGATCCAGTCTATGAGGTACTGGAGCCGGCCGTAATGGCGGCGAGCGTCCAAGATCGCCCGAACCTCGTATTCTGTGTCCAGGGGAACAGGGCACGGGGGCAGCGGTGCAGGAGCATGAGGCATAGAGTGGTCCTTCTTCAACAGGGCCACGTGGAACGCGGGGTGGATGCGTACCTGGGGGGGTAAGCGGAGTTTGTACGTGACTTCATTGAGCCGACGAAGGATGAGGAATGGGCCCATATAGCGGACGTCAAGTTTCGCAGAGGGTCGGGCGGACGGATACTGACAGCGGTTAACCCAGACCAGGTCGCCGGGCTGAAACACGGGGGCCGGGGTGCGATGCTTATCTGCCGCAGTCTTATAGCGCTGTCGAGCTTGCTGTAAAGTAAGTTGCGCTAACCTTTGGGCTTCGTGAATTCTTTGGACGAGGGCCCCTGCGGCCGGGACGGTTACGGAGGGGAGGTCGGGTATCCCGATTTGTGGGTGGAACCCATAAGAAACGAAGAAGGGGGAGTCCCCGATGGAGGCATTGGGGGCATTGTTGAGGGCAAACTCAGCAAGGGGGAGCCATGAGTATCAATCATCTTGGAGATACGTCGTATAGCATCGGAGATACTGTTCCATGTTTTGGTTCATGCATTCCACCTGACCGTTGGCTGCTGGATGATATGCGGTAGTGGGCGTCACCATTACTCATAGAGCAGAAAATAGTGCCCTCCAGAACCGAGAGGTGAATTGGGTCCCTCGGTCGCTTCGGATTTCTTTAGGGCACCCATGCAACTTCAGGACATGACGTATAAACAAGAGGGCTGTCCTGCGTGCCGAGGGAAGGCCCTTACATGCTATAAAATGGGCGAATTTCGTAAAGTGATCTACCACAACTAAGATGGTATTGTACGAACGCGAGGGGGGAAGGTCCACAATAAAGTCAAGGCCGACCCGTTGCCAGGGTCCTTGAGGAGGTGCCACTAGCTGGAGGAACCCCACGGGGGGCTTCCTGGGTATCTTAGTTCATGCACAGACGTCACATTGTTCAATGTGTCTACGAACGTCGGGGATCAATGACGGCCACCAGAAGTGTCTACGGATCATCTGGATCGTACGCTGCGGTCCGGGGTGCCCGGCCAAGGGAGCATCATGGTGGGCTTGTATTAAGAGGGCCCTACATGAGGGGGGGGGCAAAGACCTGGTCCTTCTTCTTCCATAGACCATCGATTTGGAACCATTCGGAAGTGGGGGCCTCGGGAAGTTCTGTGTCTGTCTGTCTTTAGTTGCTCTGCAGTTACATAGGAGGCAGCGAATACCTTGGCCGGGAGGATCGTCCCCTGTGGTCGTCGCGTTCCGTCCCTGCGCTCGTGGCAACGGGATAGGGCATCAGCAAGGATATTGAGGTGCCCTGGTCTGTACTGAATATGAAAATCGAACCGAGCAAAGAAGACCGCCCACCGGGCGTGGCGGGCGTTATTTATTTGCGCGGTTTGCAAAAAGGTAAGGTTTTTGTGGTCCGTGATTACCTCAACGGGATACGTGGCGCCCTCGAGATAGTGGCGCCAAGTCTCAAATGCGGCCTTAATGGCCAACAGTTCTCTATCAAAAATAGAGTAATTTTGCTCCGCCGGTGTAAGCTGACGGGAGTAATAGGCACAGGGCAAGGGATGCTTCGAGGTGGGCGCCTCCTGTAGTAAGACCGCCCCAATGGCGGTGCTGGAGGCGTCTGCTTCCACCCAAAAAGGTTGGGCGAAGTTCGGGTGTCTCAGTAGAGGGGCTTGGGTAAAGGCCTGCTTGAGAAGTTCGAAACTTTTCTGCTGTGCTTCCCCCCACAAGTATGGTTGATTTTTCTTTAGTAAACGTGTTAGGGGGGTAGTGATGGCCGCATATTGGGGAATATAATGCCTGTAATAGTTCGTACTGCCCAGAAAGCGTTGGAGGGGTTTCACCGCCTTGGGGGCAGGCCAACGCTGGATCGCTTCTACCTTTTGGTTGTCCATCTGGATTCCTTCGGGGGAAATGACGAATCCCAGGAAGTCTACGGTGGTCAGGTGGAATGCGCATTTCTCCCCCTTGCAGTATAGCTTGTTGTCCCTCAGCCTCTGGAGGACTTGACAGACATGAGTGTGATGCTGTTCTTGCGAGGTAGAATAAATAAGGATATCGTCTAGATAAGCATGACAAAAACGTCCAAAAGGTCTCTAAGGATATCATTTATAAAATGCTGGAAGGTAGCAGGGGCATTAGCCAGGCCAAACGGCATTACCTGGTATTCATAGTGCCCGTATCTTGTCCGGAAGGCTGTCTTCCACTCATCCCCTGCCTTCACTCGCAGGAGATTATAAGCCCCCCGGAGATCGAGCTTGCTGTAGATGGTAGCCCCCTGCAGTCGGTTCAATAGTTCCGGGATCAAGGGGAGAGGGTATCTATTTTTAATTGTAATGGCGTTCAAGCCACAGTAGTCGACGCAAGGGCGGAGCCCCCCGTCCTTCTTGGGCACAAAAAATATGGGTGCCCCCGCCGGGGAACATGAGTGCCGGATAAATCCATTCTGGAGACTGTCGTCCAAGTATTGACGCAGTGTCTTCAATTCCGGAGCTGACAGAGCATAGATTCGGCCGAAAGGGGGTTCTTTATCCGGAAGGAGGTCAATGGGGCAGTCATATGTCCGATGCGGGGGCAGCTCCATAGCCTGCACCTTGCTAAATACGTCCGTGAAGGCAGCGTATTCTGGGGGTAACTGGAATCCCAAGGCTTGGCACGGCTCTTGCGTCCCGACTACGATCTTGAGGGTGTGGGGTGGTGCCTGGACGCACCTCTCTTTACAGTGTGGCGAGACGAATTGCACGCAATGGGTGGCCCAGTCCACCTGGGGATTGTGCAGGGTCAGCCACGGTAACCCCAGGACTACTCTAAACAGCGGGGTACAAACCAGGTCCAGGGAGAGAGTCTCCTGCTGAGCCCCCACCGCGCACCGGAGGGGCTGTGTCTGCAGCTTCACCGGTCCAGATATCAAGGGGGAATCATCTATGGAATGGATCTGCTCCGGGGTTTTCTTGGGGGTCGTGGGAATCGCTTGTTCCCTTAGGAACCCCTCGTCTATAAAATTCCCGGAGGCCCCGGAGTCCACCATGGCCCAGACGATGAGGGAGCGGCCCGTGGTTATCGTAATGGTAAGGGGAATCCGCAGGTGGGTGCGTAGTGTTGCTAGAGTTGCAGGTAACAAGTTCACGGCCGGGGAGTCCCCGCTCCTTCCCGGCCTCGAGCATTTCTCGGGCCTTGACGGTCTGGGGGTATGGAGGGGCATTCTCGAATGAAGTGGCCCGCATCCCCACAGTAAAAGCAAGCTCACGATTGGCGTCGTCTTTCCCTCTCCTCCTTGGTCAGCGGGCCACGAGATGCACCAATCTGCATGGGCTCAGGGTCAGAGCCTCTTGCGGCCCCCGGAGGGGTCAGGGAGACACCCACGGGGCGTGGGAAAAAACCCCGGCCCTCTTGCTTCCGTTCCCGACGTCTCTCCGCCAGGCGGTCCTCTATTTGTAAGGTAAGCATGGCTACTTCCTCCCAAGTTTCGGGAAGGGCCGTGAAGGCAGTCGTCGCCCAACCCCCTATGGAACATGACCCGCAAAACTTCCTTTGGCCACTGAAGCTCTAAGGCTAGCTGATGAAACTGGGTAATATACTCTAGCAGGCCCCCACGCCCCTGCTTCAGGGCGAGGATAGCTGTTTCCGCATTCCGCACCCTATGGGGATGGTCGAAGAGACTCGTAAACTCTTTCACAAATTCAGGGTAGTTCGACAACAAGGGGCTATCCCCTTGTAGCAGGGTCGTGGCCCATTCTAAGGCGGTACCCCCTAAATTCCCGATAATACATGCCACCTTAAGGGTGTTGGTAGAGTATGTCTGTGGCTGCATCGAAAAAGTTAATCAACACAGGGCCATGAAGCCCTGGAAGGCCTTTAGGTCTCCCATGAATTTTTCAATCTGTGGCCCTCGGGGCTCTCAGGGGAGGTGCCCTACCGGTCGCTCGGGCCCCGGGGCCGGGGTTTCTACCTGCCCCCCGGCGGGGGCTGACCCTTCGGGGGCAGCCTAGAGCCAAGCCACCGTTCTAGTTAGGGCCTGTTGATTCTCATGCAGAACTCGTACGTCCATGGATACGGCCTGTACGGCTCGCACTAATTCTGCTATTTCCTTGGCAAGATCCATGTTTGGGGGTACCCCCCAGAAGGGCGGAGAGGAGGGGAATAAGGCTGGTGATTCTGTCACGGGGGAGGGGTTGCAGGCCCAGCCAGGCCCCGGGGGGTCAGAGCGCCGAACCGCCCACCCTCCTATATATCCCACGCACGAGCTCAGACTCCTACCCTGGAAAGGTTCTCTCTGGAAATACGTGCCCGTCAGGATAGTGTTTGGACCTATAGGCCTCACAGTGCCCAGGTCCCTATCATCATAGGGCGCCAGGTGAGCAGTATGAGTCTGAGCCCCAGGCACGCAGGTCTCTCCACGCACACGACTCTGAGGATCGGGGGGGGCCGGGGTGGAAGTGAGGAGGGCGTGCCCGGCAAGAAGGGAACTGGGGCCCGGGGAGACAAGGTGGCATGCGGGGTACAAGTCACACACAGCGAAAGGGGAAGGGGGTATACTCTAAGGTTGCCTCGGGGGGGGGAAGGGGAAAGGGTTGGAAGAGAAGGGCTCACACTCCAGGCACTCACCCACTCTCGCACTCTCGCAGGGGGAAGGTTAGGGAGGAGGATCACACACGCACACTCTGAAGTCCAGTTGCCTAGGTCCGGGAAATTNCAATTGGTTAACAAAAATGTAGTGTGCTGTGCACAGACATAGGGTAATTTCATACGTTACGCACTCCCAGGTTGACACAGTGAATCCCCACCCGTGGAAAGCCGCCAAACCCCCACCCGTGGTTCAGACAGACTCCAAACAGACATGACGTGACAGGTACAACGGCAAGAAAAAAGACAGCCAGGCCATGATCCGGGATAGCGCAACAGACATTACACCAATCCCAGACCATGACAAGAACCCCCAGAAGTCACCAGGGTGGGGTGGGACACAGACATGGCTGATCGAGGGCAAAGGAAGCCAAAAGCGCCACAAGGCACGGCCCACACAAGGGAAATGGGAAGGGAGGAGGAGGAGGGAGAAGAGCTACAGAGCTGAACACACAACAGGGACAGGGAAGCCATGGGCACAGCACAACACAAACCACACACACACACACACACACACACACACACGAGTGTGAAAGGAAGGAAGGGGGAAACACACCGGGGTACAGGGGAACAACAACACAGGACAGGGAGTGGACAAGCACCCAGGAAAGGATAAGCACACCGGGTGCCTCACACAGTCAGGCGCAGCAGCACGGAGGGTGGGGGGAAGGCGAACAGCGCCCTGGGACAGCCAACACACAGCACCACAGACACGGGGGGGGCACGGGCCAAGGAAGAGGAGGGGACCGCGCCAGGAACAGACCGGGACACGGATAAAGGCACCCAGAGCCCCACTGACAGCACAGGGCACCCGGCAACAGCAACATGGGCAGCCCAAGGCACCGGGGTCCCCATGGGTACAGAGCAGGGTCACAGTGGGAGATCACCCAAGCTGAGGACGGCACCAGAGAGGGCCAGGGCAGGTCCCAATGACAAGGATCCCCATGCTGATGCACAGGCACGGCCGGTGACAGGTGCAAGCTGCAACCGACATGGAGCACACATAGCCCCCCCCGGGGTACACCGGGAGGCACAGTCAAGGGGACTCCAGTCCTGCACAGTCATGGAGGCACCCAGGGGGCGGGAGGTCATGGGCACAGATGAGCAGGTGGCCGTGCAAGGGATGAAAACAACACGGGGACAGCCGGTAGAGGTAGCATGCATCAGGACCCAGCCAAAGGGGGTGCCAGGCATGGAGAGGAACACCACAGGCAGCGACGGTCAGGGGGTGCCCGTGGAGGGGGCACAGCAACACAGGAGAGTGGAATGGAGGCTACTGATGCAGCTAGAGCAGCAGCGAGGCTGGAATGGGATGGAGTGAATGGCCACAGGCTGGAGTGGGCATAGAGGCACAGGGGGCACACTGTCGGGCCATCATCCATGACCCCGAAGACACAGGGGTCCTCACAGTCAGCTGCACGGGGTCACGAAGGGGGCTGAGAGGGGTTGGCCCACCAGATGCACGTAGTGAGGCCACTGCAGCATGCCCCGGCAGTAGCCCTTCCCCACCATGTGGTGGGCAATGAGACAGTAGGCCTTGAACGGATCCGGGTTGGTGAACCCGACCTGAACATCAGCATGGGACCACACATCAGCCAGCGCCACAAGCTCCAGGTCAGTAGAATCAGATAGGGTATAGTCAGCAGCAGGGGGACAGGCCAGGTGCCCAAGCTCCAACAAGTAGTAAAAAGCCACCCCACGCAACCGCTGGTAGCCACGGGCCCCGTGGATGCAGCAAAAGAAGGAAACAGCCAGGACAGGGCCCCCCTCCACCAGACAGGTTGCAAACTCAGACAGGGCACACACCGAGAGGGCTGACATGGTCTCTGCCGTTGTCACGGGGGAGGGGTCGCAGGCCCAGCCGGGCCCCGGAGGGTCAGAGCGCCGAACCGCTCACCCTCCTATGTATCCCCCGCACGAGCTCAGACTCCTACCCTGGAAAGGTTCTCTCTGGAAATACGTGCCCGTCAGGATAGTGTTTGGACCTATAGGCCTCACAGTGCCCAGGTCCCTATCATCATAGGGCGCCAGGTGAGCAGTATGAGTCTGAGCCCCAGGCACGCAGGTCTCTCCACGCACACGACTCTGAGGATCGGGGGGGGCCGGGGTGGAAGTGAGGAGGGCGTGCCCGGCAAGAAGGGAACTGGGGCCCGGGGAGACAAGGTGGCATGCGGGGTACAAGTCACACACAGCGAAAGGGGAAGGGGGTATACTCTAAGGTTGCCTCGGGGGGGGGAAGGGGAAAGGGTTGGAAGAGAAGGGCTCACACTCCAGGCACTCACCCACTCTCGCACTCTCGCAGGGGGAAGGTTAGGGAGGAGGATCACACACGCACACTCTGAAGTCCAGTTGCCTAGGTCCGGGAAATTATCCACACACTCAATTCCTAATCACTTATCTCAATCAGGGGGCCGGTCTCCACTCAATCACCAGCGCCGAGTGCTTCTCGGCGCTGGCTCTTATGTCCTTAGTCCCGCCCCTCTGCGTGCTCCCGCAGGCGTGCGGAGCACCGCAACGGGGGTGTGGCCTCTTCTTTCATTTTACTAATCCCTGCCTTTCCTTGTCCCGCCATCTGTGGCTCCGTTTGGGCGCTCCGTGTGGGCGGGGGCGCCCCGCCCCCCGTCACGGGGAGAGATAGGGGCGGTGCCTCCAGCCCGCTCGGCACTGTCGGGGTCGGGGCTGGGTCCGCCCCCTGGCCTGCACGCCGCGGGCGTCCCCGTCCCTCCCGCCGGACCTTGACAGTACCCCCCCACGAGGCCCCCAGCCAACCCCCCTCCACGGGGGAGGGTTTGGAAGGATGCCGGCGGTGGAACGCACGCACCAAGACGGGGGCATGGACCGAGGACGCCGGCTCCCATGAGCGGTCCTCGGGGCCATAACCGATCCAGTCTATGAGGTACTGGAGCCGGCCGTAATGGCGGCGAGCGTCCAAGATCGCCCGAACCTCGTATTCTGTGTCCAGGGGAACAGGGCACGGGGGCAGCGGTGCAGGAGCATGAGGCATAGAGTGGTCCTTCTTCAACAGGGCCACGTGGAACGCGGGGTGGATGCGTACCTGGGGGGGTAAGCGGAGTTTGTACGTGACTTCATTGAGCCGACGAAGGATGAGGAATGGGCCCATATAGCGGACGTCAAGTTTCGCAGAGGGTCGGGCGGACGGATACTGACAGCGGTTAACCCAGACCAGGTCGCCGGGCTGAAACACGGGGGCCGGGGTGCGATGCTTATCTGCCGCAGTCTTATAGCGCTGTCGAGCTTGCTGTAAAGTAAGTTGAGCTAACCTTTGGGCTTCTTGAATTCTTTGGACGAGGGCCCCTGCGGCCGGGACGGTTGCGGAGGGGAGGTCGGGTATCCCGATTTGTGGGTGGAACCCATAAGAAACGAAGAAGGGGGAGTCCCCGATGGAGGCATTGGGGGCATTGTTGAGGGCAAACTCAGCAAGGGGGAGCCATGAGTATCAATCATCTTGGAGATACGTCGTATAGCATCGGAGATACTGTTCCATGTTTTGGTTCATGCATTCCACCTGACCGTTGGCTGCTGGATGATATGCGGTAGTGGGCGTCACCATTACTCATAGAGCAGAAAATAGTGCCCTCCAGAACCGAGAGGTGAATTGGGTCCCTCGGTCGCTTCGGATTTCTTTAGGGCACCCATGCAACTTCAGGACATGACGTATAAACAAGAGGGCTGTCCTGCGTGCCGAGGGAAGGCCCTTACATGCTATAAAATGGGCGAATTTCGTAAAGTGATCTACCACAACTAAGATGGTATTGTACGAACGTGAGGGGGAAGGTCCACAATAAAGTCAAGGCCGACCCGTTGCCAGGGTCCTTGAGGGGGTGCTACTAGCTGGAGGAACCCCACGGGGGGCTTCCTGGGTATCTTAGTTCGTGCACAGACGTCACATTGTTCAATGTGTCTATGAACGTCGGGNGTAACAAGTTCACGGCCGGGGAGTCCCCGCTCCTTCCCGGCCTCGAGCATTTCTCGGGCCTTGACGGTCTGGGGGTATGGAGGGGCATTCTCGAATGAAGTGGCCCGCATCCCCACAGTAAAAGCAAGCTCACGATTGGCGTCGTCTTTCCCTCTCCTCCTTGGTCAGCGGGCCACGAGATGCACCAATCTGCATGGGCTCAGGGTCAGAGCCTCTTGCGGCCCCCGGAGGGGTCAGGGAGACACCCACGGGGCGTGGGAAAAAACCCCGGCCCTCTTGCTTCCGTTCCCGACGTCTCTCCGCCAGGCGGTCCTCTATTTGTAAGGTAAGCATGGCTACTTCCTCCCAAGTTTCGGGAAGGGCCGTGAAGGCAGTCGTCGCCCAACCCCCTATGGAACATGACCCGCAAAACTTCCTTTGGCCACTGAAGCTCTAAGGCTAGCTGATGAAACTGGGTAATATACTCTAGCAGGCCCCCACGCCCCTGCTTCAGGGCGAGGATAGCTGTTTCCGCATTCCGCACCCTATGGGGATGGTCGAAGAGACTCGTAAACTCTTTCACAAATTCAGGGTAGTTCGACAACAAGGGGCTATCCCCTTGTAGCAGGGTCGTGGCCCATTCTAAGGCGGTACCCCCTAAATTCCCGATAATACATGCCACCTTAAGGGTGTTGGTAGAGTATGTCTGTGGCTGCATCGAAAAAGTTAATCAACACAGGGCCATGAAGCCCTGGAAGGCCTTTAGGTCTCCCATGAATTTTTCAATCTGTGGCCCTCGGGGCTCTCAGGGGAGGTGCCCTACCGGTCGCTCGGGCCCCGGGGCCGGGGTTTCTACCTGCCCCCCGGCGGGGGCTGACCCTTCGGGGGCAGCCTAGAGCCAAGCCACCGTTCTAGTTAGGGCCTGTTGATTCTCATGCAGAACTCGTACGTCCATGGATACGGCCTGTACGGCTCGCACTAATTCTGCTATTTCCTTGGCAAGATCCATGTTTGGGGGTACCCCCCAGAAGGGCGGAGAGGAGGGGAATAAGGCTGGTGATTCTGTCACGGGGGAGGGGTTGCAGGCCCAGCCAGGCCCCGGGGGGTCAGAGCGCCGAACCGCCCACCCTCCTATATATCCCACGCACGAGCTCAGACTCCTACCCTGGAAAGGTTCTCTCTGGAAATACGTGCCCGTCAGGATAGTGTTTGGACCTATAGGCCTCACAGTGCCCAGGTCCCTATCATCATAGGGCGCCAGGTGAGCAGTATGAGTCTGAGCCCCAGGCACGCAGGTCTCTCCACGCACACGACTCTGAGGATCGGGGGGGGCCGGGGTGGAAGTGAGGAGGGCGTGCCCGGCAAGAAGGGAACTGGGGCCCGGGGAGACAAGGTGGCATGCGGGGTACAAGTCACACACAGCGAAAGGGGAAGGGGGTATACTCTAAGGTTGCCTCGGGGGGGGGAAGGGGAAAGGGTTGGAAGAGAAGGGCTCACACTCCAGGCACTCACCCACTCTCGCACTCTCGCAGGGGGAAGGTTAGGGAGGAGGATCACACACGCACACTCTGAAGTCCAGTTGCCTAGGTCCGGGAAATTATCCACACACTCAATTCCTAATCACTTATCTCAATCAGGGGGCCGGTCTCCACTCAATCACCAGCGCCGAGTGCTTCTCGGCGCTGGCTCTTATGTCCTTAGTCCCGCCCCTCTGCGTGCTCCCGCAGGCGTGCGGAGCACCGCAACGGGGGTGTGGCCTCTTCTTTCATTTTACTAATCCCTGCCTTTCCTTGTCCCGCCATCTGTGGCTCCGTTTGGGCGCTCCGTGTGGGCGGGGGCGCCCCGCCCCCCGTCACGGGGAGAGATGGGGGCGGTGCCTCCAGCCCGCTCGGCACTGTCGGGGTCGGGGCTGGGTCCGCCCCCTGGCCTGCACGCCATGGGCGTCCCCGTCCTGCCCGCCGGACCTTGACAGCCGTGGACCAAGGCACATGCAAGCACCACACCTCCGGAACTCGCCCATCAGGAAAGGGACGGAGGCCCAGCGCCTCTGCATGGAGCCTGCACTCGCTAGCACTGGCCTCATAGCCAAAGTGGTGAAGGCCAGAGCTCAGGCATGCATAGGCACCAGGGAGGGTATCTGGGCTGCACAGGAGCAGTTGCACGGCCGGGGAATGCCACAGGTCAGCTAGGGCCATGGTCTCAAGGTAGGTCTAGCTATGGGGGGTGCCAGCTGACCCGGGGAGTGGGAGCCCTGGGGCAGCACAGCCAGACATGATCCAGCATGCAGAGGGTCTGGACAGCATGGATAGAGGGGCCCCACAATCCCATGTGGGCAGGGGAGGGAAGCTGGGGAGCTCCAAGGACACGTGATAAGGCCACAGGCCGCAACAAGGGATGGCTAGTGACCGATGCATGGGGAGCAGACCCAGCACAGCTACAGAAACCAAGCGCAGGGAATGGCCAGCAAGCACTGATAGCAGTGAGGCGATGACAACCTACAACCAGCTGCAGACCTCATTGACGTGTGCACACGCCCATGGGGCATAGGACCCCATAACAGGAGCGCACGGGTGCCCAGGGGATGGGTGGTACCCGCAGCCACACACCAGCCAGCCAGCAAGCGATGGGAACAGGCACAATAAGCAGTGGGTCAGGCCCCATCAGCATGGGTGAGCATCCCCCGGGCATCTGGCGGCAGGGCAGGCGATGGTGGGCACACAATCAGGGTACACCGGAGCCTGCCCCACTGTTGCAGGGCGCAGGTCCCTATGCCTTCCCCAAAGCTGCTGTTATCAGAAGGCACAGGTCAGAGGGCGGGCCAACGACACGAGCCAATACAGCATGCACCGGACCACCCCATGGGCGTGACCCGCCATGGACGCTGGCCAGAGGGGTGCATGTTGGCTGCTCCTGGAGCTCATTGTGGAGTGGTACCGGCACCACACCAACCTCAAGTGGGTCACCACAGAGCTGCTCCAACTGAGCTGTCGACTCCAGGAGTGTCTCACCAGGGTCGCCGTGGCCGCCCGGTACGCCCATCATGGTCAGGCCAGGCGCGGCACATGGGGCTTCAGACATCTGTGGCGTACCAACGGGCCCTGCTCATCGCTCGCGGCTGACCAGCTGCACTCAGAGAGGCAGCCAGGTGACACCACTGGCGCTGGGCGGCCCTGGGGATCTCTGTAACACTCGCAATGCCCATGTGATGGTGCCTCTGGGCCGAGAACAGGGCGCAGGAATGGTGGGCCAGAGCTCTGGCACTGTGGGACAATGCAGCATGGAGGTCACACTTCTGAATGGACAGGTGGACCCTCCTGCGCCTCGCAGAACTGCTGGCGCCTTGGCTGGAGCGGCAGCGCACCCCTATGCATTCCCCCACACCCGTTGTCCAGCATGCGGCCATAGCTGTCTGGGCACTGGTTACACCGGATTCCTGCCGTTCCATGATGCAGCACTTTGGCATGAGACTGACCACCGTCACAGCCATAATCCGGGACTTCTGTGAGGCCGTGGAGGTGGTCCTCCTGGGCCGAGTGATCCAGCTTGTGGACCAGGAGGCTGTCATGGCCGGGTTCAAGGCTGGCGGATTCCCCAATTGTCTGGGCGCTGTTGATGGCACCCACATCGTGATACTCCAGCACCCCAATGATGAGGCGGCCAAATACAGCAACAGGCACAGGTACCATTCCTTGCAGCTGCAGGCAGTGGTGGACCATCGGGGTCAGTTCATGGATGTATTCACTGGGCACTCCGGCCGCAGACATGATGTCCAGATCCTCGCCATTTCACCCCTCTATGGATGGATGTACAGGGGGGAATTTGCCAACATGCGGATGTGCAGGATCAAGGGGATGTTGATGCCCCCCTGCATCCTGGGGGACCCAGCATATCCGCTCCTCCGCTGGCTCATGAAGGCATACCCGGTCCCCAGGACCCCTGCAGAGGCGCTGTACAACTCGCATCTGTGCACCTCGCAGACAGTCGTCGAGAAAGTCATCAGCGCTCTCAAGCAGCATTGGCGGTGCCTGGCTGGATGCCTTGACTTCGCAGTGGAGACCTCAGCCCTCATGATCGGTGTCTGCTGTGTACTGCACAACATCTATGAGACTGATGGGGCCGCCCTGGCATTCCCCTTGCCCCACTGTATGTTAATGCAGCAAACCCGAGGGAATACCGTTATGCCAAACAGGTGTGCGCTGCCCTGGTAAGGCATATCGCCACTGAGCTCGTGGCCTGAGCACACTGGGCATGCCCCGGGGGCCCCCTGGGTCTACCCCCGGCCACCCCTGGTCCCTGCGACATCCCCCCCCATCTGCAGAAGCACAACATGTCACCAACCATCCCTGCACTTCCGTTCATCCTCGCCCGTGTGGGGGCCTCACCGGGGCTGCACCCACCGGTTGCTGTGTCCCTGCCATGGCCATCCCCTGCCCCATCACACATACAGGGTCCATGCAGCTGTCCTCTGTGCTCACCCATGTCTTTATTTACGTTACAGTGCCCCCCGTGCTCTACCGCCCCCTCCCCTGCTGCTTCCCGGGCCGTCCCCTCGGCTGCCGCGCGGGTGGCACAGAGCTCTGTGAGCTGTCCTCACCCCCACTGTCAGCCTCCCCAACAGCATTCTGGCTCCAGACCACCCTGTGTGACAGGGATGGGGGGCGGCGCTTGGCCTGGCTGCTCCTGATGGGCATCTCTAGGCAGCTGCTGCCTCTGGAGCCCTGGTGGCACTGGGAGGCGGATGCGTGGGCCCATTGGGCATGGCACCGGATGGGGTGGTGGTATTGGCAGGGGGCCACCACGGGAGCCTGTTGAGGTGCTGGGGCTGGTACAGGAGGAGCGACTGCCAATATGTGGGCACTCATGGTCCCTGCATGGAGGAGCAGCGAGGTGCCAATGTCCAAGGACCAGTCCAGATTCCATGTGTTCCAGCCACCCCAACGCCTCCAGCTGCCTCGGGTGCTCCCTGCACTCCCGCTTGCGCTCCTGCCATATTTCCGCTGCCAGCTGCTGATCCTTGGCCTCGTCATGCTGCAGGGCCCTGTCCGTGGCCGCCTCCATCCGGTCGATCGCCACAATCATCTGCTCCCCCTGATCCATGCTGTTCTGAGCGATCTTCTCCACCAGGTCCTCCCTGCGGTGCCGTACCCATGCCCTATGCTCCCGCATCCTCTGTGCTGGGGGCACGGGTTCTGCTGGTGGGGACGCTTCTGGTTGTGCTGTTGGGGAATTGATGGGTTACGGTTACTCGGGCTCTGTTCCTGTCCACCTGTCCTGTAGCGGTGCCGGGGGTGCCCCTTAACCCTCCTCGGCATGTGTGCGACCGCACCCTCCCCAAGTACTCCCTCTGTGCCCTGCCTATCCCTCCCATCCTGCACCCTTACCTCCACCCACAGAGCGTCCTGTACCCCGGGGGGGGGCACACCTCTGCCAGCTGTCTGTGTCCTCGGTGCCATTCCATAGGGCAGCCCCCCAACGCTGTTGCTCACCTTGCTCCGCCGACTACTGCTGTTGCTCCTCACTCTCCTCCTCACCTGGTGGTCCCTTGTGCCGGGGTGGGTGTGCACCTGTTGTGGACTGAGTGCGGGGGCCTGCCTTACCATTGCATGGACCTGGGCTCCATACGCCTCTCCCCCCTGGTTCCTTGCCCTCATGGGACCCCATGCACCCCGACCCCCTTCCCATGGCCTCTGGGTTGGGGGGGCCATGCAGTCGGGCCCGCACCCTGTAGGAGCCCCTCTGCCCCTGGCCATGGCCCCTATGGTTCGTTTGCCATCCCAACTGCTTCCCTACCCTGTATGTCCATCTTGGAGTCCTCTGAGGCTGGCTCCTCCGTGGGGCTGAGCTCCCCCTGTGTCCACTGGCTGAGGGTGACCAGTGTACTGTCCTCAGAGCCGCCTGTGTTGGACTGTGGGCGTGGACTCCTGGTGCTTGTTCACGAGGGGGGCCTGCTGTTCCCCGAGGTCCTGGGGTGTTCCTCTGGGGGTCTTGGGTCCCTGGTGTCAGTGCGTGCTTCTGGGCCTGCCAGGGGTGGGGGTATATCCGCCCGTTCCCTGCCCTGGACCACAGCGCTCCCCACAAGCCTTGGGGCAACTATTGAGCCCTTCATGTGGAGGATGCAGTCCAGGGCATCGTAATAGGGCTTGGTCCTCGCTCCATGGCCGGAGCACTGGTTATTGTCCTTGATGGACTTGTACTCCCTCTTCAACTCCTTGGCCTTGGAGCGGCATTGGGCCGTGGTCCTGTGGTGCCCCGCCACTTCCATGTCCCTCATGATCTCCGTGAACACATGTTCGTTCCGCCTGTTCACAGCGAGCTCCACCTGGTGCTCCAGGGACCCCCAGATCCTTATAAAGTCCTGGGTCTCCTTGTGTCCCCACTGCCCCCCTCGCTGGTATCGGCATCTCCCTCATGTGTCCTCCTGCTCCTCCTCCTCCTCTTCCACTTTCCCTCCGCCAGTCTCCTCCGGAGGCTCCGGATCCCAGGCCTGTTTCCGGGTCTGTGGGTCGTACGGGGGGGTTAGTTGCTTCGTTCTGTCTGACTCGCATCCCTGCACCCCATACCGTACCCCCCCTCATGCCCCTCTGCTGCTGTGTGGGACCCCCTCACCCTCCTTACCCATTTCCAGGATGCCTCCATCCCCTGGCCAGTTGTCCCCTCTGGGGCGACCTGCCCCAGCTGCTGCTGTTGCTCCTCCTCCTCCATGCCTGACTCCCTCCCACTCGTTCTCCTCTCCACTCCTCTCTCTTCCATCCCACCAAGTTTCCCTGCTGCTGTGTGCCCTTTAAATATCCCTCCTCCGGTCTGTTTGTTGCTCGTTGCCTGGCAACAACACTGCATGCTTTCGCCACGGCTGGGGATCATTTTGTGTGATCCTGCCTGATAGTTGCCGTTCAGTCATTACATTTGGCGGTTTCCCGGTGGGGATTGCTTTGACCATGGTTCTGGAGATGGTCCCATCCCAACCTCCAGAACAATGGTTGGATTTGGCCCCTACGGGTGATTGACTGTGGTGAACATCTGGATGCTGCGGATCAGATGTTCGGGGTGCTTTGGCCCCGCCGTGGATTGACTGTGGTTCACTGTGATCTCATAACGTCTGAAATTACCCATAATGATCCCCTGCATGATTGCTATGCAAACCAGTGGGTAGCATTACATCAGTAGCACCCTGAGGCTCATGTGAATTATTCTGGGTCAGCCATTTTGCTTTTTTGCTTTTGACTTTAATAGGCCTCTGATGGGCTTAAAAGCTTTGCTGAATTGGGGCCTAAAGTAACACTCATTCGATAAGATCTACAGGACATTATAGAAAGGCCGATGTGCTATTCATACAAATGTGACTATTCATACAAAAGGAAGTTACATGACATTCAGCTTTGAGTCAGGACAGCTTTATCTCAGAGCTCCAATAATCAGAGCTTTTATGTCCCCTTTAGCTATTACTGTTTCGAATTTAGCAGCAAGAGTCTCCTTGCTACAGTTGAGAAAGCCTGGCTCTGCTGGAAATATCAGAAGGGAAGCAGCATCCCTTCTTCTGTGCATAAGGGCTAGTTTTGCTGTAAATGGAGGAGAGGAGCAAAACTCAGAAGGAAGGGTTCCAAGCATCATTAAACCGGTCTCCTGTTGTTCATATTGGGAGGGCATTGCTGTAGGAAGGGTGGCTGTGGTTTTCCATTCACTGCACTAATGGCTGCCATGGTGGGCAGCAGAGGAAAGGACTTTTGGAGCCTGGTAAGACTGAAAGGGAAAATGTGAAGGGGGAGGCAGGGACAACAGCATTAAATAAAGGGTTTCCCAGAGACTCTTGGCAGGATCTAGTGGGATAGGAGATTTGCTTTTCCCAATACCACGAGGAACTTGTTTCATTAAATAAAAGGAAGAGACCATTAATTTGAACACAACCAGAGTGCCACCATGTGGTGCTTCTTTTATGGGCACCTGCATACAGAGGAAACAAAGCAGACTTGTTGGCAATGGTTTGATATACAAACACTGGGCGCTTTGAAAATCAGGTTTGAGGAGGGGAGGGGGGAGTCTATATGAAAGTTCTGTGTCAAACAAATCATTCCTTTTTTTATCTGGTGCCAGAAGAAGTGACATCCTCTAACTAGCTTTTATTAGTTTCTACTTTCTAATATAGTTTTATTGTAATGTCCAGTACCAAATAGAGCTGTAATATTACTTCCTGTTTTGAATATTGTGCTTCTGCTAATGCAACCCAAAATGGCATTTGTCTTTTTGTAACAATGTTGCCTTTATTAATTATTATTACAGATTTATATCCCACCATATCCCTAAAGGTCAGGGTACCTTACAAGTTAAACAAGTTAAAATAATTCTAAATATATATAAAACACCCCACAAATCCCAACTATTTACACTCCACAAATCCCAGCCATTCATACCCCATCATCTCCCACCCACATCCTCAGCTCTCGCCCAAGGAAGTCCCCCTCTCATACTTCTCCATGTTTATACCGACCCTCTCATCAGGTGTAGGGGTGAAGTGGATCAGCACGTATGTCTTCACAGTTTTTATCCACCCTTTCAAAACTGCCCACAGAGATCTGACAGGGAAGTTCAACCACATACATTAGCAAAATAGAGGAAAGTAAGATAGTAAATGATGTACAAAGGCAATTAATAGCATGAGAAAACAGTATAAGTATAGAAAGACGTATAGAAAATCATATACATGAACATTACAAAAGTAAGATTCATATGAAACAGATTACATTAGAATATAACTCGAAAAATACCCAAGAATTATGTGAAACTGTCTTTAAATCCAAACTATGTAAAGTTGTTAACATGTTTTGGCCATGAGACCTTCTTCAGAACATCAAGATAAAAAAGTCTAAAGGGCAGACAAATGCACTTTATTTAGAATCAAACAACTTGCGGTGCCAGCAAATAGCAACCCAATATCAAGTATATAAATATGAAAAATGTAACTCATCCAGACAGTATCACTTGCCATTATAAGTTATCAATTCAACATACTGCCCCATTCAAGAAAAACGCCAACATAAAAAAAAGGAACTAATGAAATTCAAAACCAGAAAAACCAATCAATAGCCAAAATGAATTCAAATTATTCTGCAAAAATAATTCCAAAAAACAAAAACCATTAAACAAAACCTACCCAATCAACTCACTTGGAACTATAGGCAAGCACAGGGAAATGCCTATTCACCGCCAAAAAAAACCTCCCCTCAGAGTGGAAAGAACAACAAAACTTAATTAACATTAAGATATACATTTTAAAAACACAAAAAGGCGGGGGGGGGGGGGAAATCTCTTACCAATATAAAAGGACACAAAAGCCAAAACACTTGAAGAGCAAGAAAGGCTGTCTCTCTAGCCTAAAATGGCTGCCTGCCCAGGTGAATACTTTTATACTTAAGCCTTAATGGCTTAATGGATCTTCAAGGTTGGATCCTTATTAACTCCCAGCTACTCATTTTATCGAAAAAAGTTTGATATTGGCATCTGTTGCAAGGGTTATACATAAAAAACAACAGTAACAATGATTTATCTAAATAAAAGTACAATGTGCCAAAGAGTTATAAAGTAACATACTTTTAAATTTCCTCAAGTAACAATTATTATTATAAGTTTTTATATAGTGCCAGCAATGTACCTGGCACTTTACAGAGAATAAGATAGACACGGTCCCTGCCCGAGAGCTTACAGTCTAAAGACACAGGGGAAGACTGATCAGCTGCTCAACATTCAGCATGAAAAACCAAATTGTCTCTCTCTATGGTCATCTCTTCAATTATACCAGTATCCAAGATAGTCTCAAACAAACAAAAAGGATAAATCAGAACCTGTCTTAATGTTCAATATCCAGCTTAAAAGACCAGAATGACTCTTTCTGTAATAATCTCTATTCAATATTAGCAGTTCCCAAATTATTGAGGTACAAAAAGGTGTAAAACCCAACCTATCTTAATAATTGGCAGTAAAATAACAAAAGATAAATACATAACAAACTATAAGAAACATTTCAAATCCAAATAATCATTAAGTTCATTGGGCTTAATAGTATTTGGTTTTGAAATCTAAAATGCCTCTCTGTAATAATCTCTCTTCAATATTTACAGTACCCCAAATGGTCTCAAGCACCCAAAAGGATAAATCAGAAAAATGTGCCCCACTTCCATATCATGGGATACCATAGGGGCAGTTTCAACTTTCCTTCTCAAACAACTTACGTGTTCTCCTGTCCGTATTTTCACCATTCTTTTTTTTTTTGTCTCACGCACAGCAAGGCGCATGGGCATCTCACAACATAAACAACCTGTTTGATGGAACAAGTACTGTAATCTCTTAAAAGGACACTTTGGCCCTTGGAAATAAATGATTTAATATTTAATGTGAATCTACAATAACTTCAATGGCCACATTTAAAGTGGTCCACAAGTTGCCCTCTAAATCCCAACTGTCTACATTTTGTTGGGAATTTAATATCTGCCCTGATCAATATCTCTTTTAAGTTTTTACTACGTTTATATGCAAACAACGGAGGTGTTTCACAAGATGGTATGTGCTTTTATCACTCTCCAATATTTAAGGATAATTGACTTTATCCCAGAAGACAGATGACCATAGATTAAAGGACACACAACTCTTTGTTTCACAGGGCTCCTCTACTTTCTATTTATTAACTAAAATCTAAAAGCCCTCTTCTTCGTAATATCCACAAAACCTTCTGGGTATCCTCGTGAACAAAAATTATGATACAAATGCCTGGACTCTAATAGAAGATCAGTATCATCAGAACAATTCTTACGTATTCGTAAGAATGGTCTATACAGCAGATTTCTCCTCAGATGTAATGGGTGAAAGCTATCAAAATGGAGATACGTATTAACATCTGTAGGTCTGGATGTTGATGTAATTAACCCCTTTGTCCCTGGAGTAACCCTAATATCCAGAAACAAAATAGTAGTAAAATCAAAATGTAATTCAAACTGAATAAAATCATGACATTGGTTCAACCATTGGTGAAAAGGAATGAATGATTCTGAATCTGTAGATCCCCTCCAGATCATAAATACATTATCTATATATCTGTTCCAGATAAAAATAAAGTCTAAAAAAGAGTTCTTATCTGTATTATTAATAAAAAATTGCTCAAAAGTGTCTATTGGCCGCTTCTGGTGCCATCAGTGAACTCATGGCAATACTTAAATTTTGCATATAAAAAGTATCTTCGAACCTGATATAATTCTTAGACATGACCAAATTCAATATACATACCAAATAACCTGTTTGTGGACCCGCCTGTCTATTTAACTCCAGTGCAGAGTGAGCAATAGCTCATCCTGAGGTATATTCGAATATAGGGATACTACATCCATAGTGACCAATATCACATTTCCTTTTCTCAAAAAATCATAATCAATATCATTAAGGATACTTTAAAAATAAGTAGAATCTCTAATATAAGAGCACAATTGTGGAATAACAGTTTTCAAAAAGAAATCAACAAACTTAGCAAGAGATTCTAGGATAGAATTAGTGCCAGACACAATTGGCCTGCCAGGTGGAGGAAGTTCAACCACAACAGATTTCCGCAAGCTGTTTTGATTTCCAGATTTCAGCAAGCTGTTTTGATTGCTCTATTTCATACATGCACGCTAAAAAATCATTTTGTGTAGCACAAAAAAGCACTTTGTTTAATGCACATGCACAAAATGATACTGTACAAGGGGATGGGGAGCTGTGCTGCTGATCCAGCTCATCTCCAATGAAAAAGAGACATATCTGTCAGGGCTGGCCTTAGGATTTGTGGATCCCAGGGCGAGGGAGAAATGTGGGGCCTCATTCTCCCGGTGGGCCTAGGGGTGCTCCCTGGCTCAGTCTGGGGGTGCTACCCAGGCCTGGGATCGGGGACGAGTGGAGGGGGTACACCCCTCTACCCAAACCCAGCCATTTTGGGGGACACTTACCCCATCCACCACCGCCACCGGCCTGGGACCCGTGCCACCCCGCTTGCCAGCTCCCTGGGTCAGGCAGGCACCGCAGCAGCAGATTAAATCTGCCACCGTGCCCGCCACCATTGGAAGTTGCCAGGGAGTGAGGGAGAGGTGGTTCCTCTGCCTCTCTCTCACTCCCTGGCCAGTCCAAGACAGGCAGTGGAGGGGGCCAGAGAGAGGCAGAGACTCCACCTCTCTCTCACTCCCTTGCCCCCTCCACTTCCTGTCTTGGCCAGGGAGTGAGAGAGAGGCGGGTCCTCTGCCTCTCCCTCACTCCCTGGCCGAGACAGGCAGTGGCTGGGAGCTGGGGACCCCAAGCGCCCCCCTCAGGAGCGGGGCCCAGGGAAGCCGCCCTGAACCACCCTGCAGTAAGGCCGGCCCTGATGTCCATAGTGTGCTGGGCCCAGATTAGATGGGCAGATCCACACAGAACAGGATCCACCTGGATTTTCCATTTTAACACTACCGTGACATTCCTTCCCATCCATTCCCAATGCTACTACCCACCTCTCACCAGCGGATCATGGTATTTCCATACACTGACCCAAATACCATTCTCGCACCAGCGCCCCACCCACCCCCATACCCTTCATAAATCATTAAAGCAAAACAATATCAAAGTTAACATTAAAACAAGGAGGAAATGTTTAGGAGGGAAAGTCATCCAAAATTTGCAAAGTCACTGCCAGTCTTCACCTCCAGTCCCTCTTCCCAAATACTGCCAAATGGCTGCATAACAGACAGTGCCCTTTGGCAGCCACTCACAGGCAGCTCCCTGTTCTCTTTCAGGCTTTTTTTACCTCTGCCAATTAAGGATATTAAGTTAACATGGATGCCCCAGTGCATTGAGTTTCAGACTACTGGCTGTAAAAAAAACCCTAATCTTAGCAGCCTGATTTTTACTCCAAAATTATGGTGGCTTGAGGGTAAAATGATGATTTTGAACCCAGAGCAGTGTCATTATCAGGTGCTCCCTTCATCAGAGCCAACTAACTCATGTTAGTCATAGGGCTGAAACTCGATATCACAATTCTCACTTTTCTCGACGAGAATCAGGGTTCTTGGCTCATTCTTGCAACTGAGAACAAGCTGAGAATTGCCTGGATTCTCACTGAGAAAAGCGAGAATCTAGCAAACAGCCCTCTCCCACAAAAGACCCAGGAAGGGTTTTTTGCAAACCCTGGTTAGGTTTGCAAAAGGCCCTGTATGCCATGTACTCACCGGGTAGCCAGTGCAGACTTCGGAGCATCAGCATAATGTGCTCCCATTGGCCCATTCCCAAAAGGAGCTGGGCCGCCACATTCTGCGCCAGCTGCAGTTTCCAAACAATCATCAAGGGCAGCCCACATAGAGCGCATTGCAGTAATCTAGCCTCAAGGTGATGAAAGCATGGTTGACGGTGGCAAGACATGAATCAGAGAGAAAAGTTCGCAGCTTCTTCACCAGATGAAGTTGGTGAAAAGTGCTCCTGGCCACCACCACGAAAGTTCCAGGCGTAGCAAGGGATCCAAAAGCACTCCAAGGCTGCTTACTTGATTGACCATAGAGGGACAGTCCTCATCAATAACAGGTGTCCCAATCCCCTCCAAGTCAAAGGGCACCCTCATACAGTCCCCAACCACAGCCAGGTATCAGCAAAGCACTGAGACTGCAAGACCTGGGTCAGAAGAAAAAGAGAGGTAGAGCTGAATGACATCAGCGTATTGATAACACCTCATCCCAAACCTCAAAATGACTTCACCGAGGAGCCTCAGATACACGTTGAACAAGAAGGGAAACAGAAAAGAACCCTGCAGGAGACCACAGGGCAGGGGCCATGAGGACAACGAGCAATCGCCCATCACCACCCACTGGGACTTCCCCTACAGGAAAGGGTGGAACCATTCAAGAGCAGTCCCATGCACCCCCATCAGGTCCCGCAGTCATGTCAACAACACCTCATGATGAACTGTATCAAAGGACACCGAAAGATCTAGCAAGTTCAACAAAGTAGAATTCCCCTTGTCCATCTCAAGACACAGATCATCAACCAAAGCCACAAGTGCAGTCTCTGTGTCATACCCAGGCATGGCACTGAGATTGTGCTTGCGGCCTAGGTTGACTATCTCCACTTGGAAATTGACAGGGGGAATTGTACCCTGTTGATTTTTGTTAGTTCTTTTGGCGGCCTTTGATACAGTTGATCATGGGGTATTGTTGACATGGCTGCAGGAGCTGGCAGAAGTGCACAGGAGTACGCTTGAGTAGGTGTACTCATTCCTGGATTGGAGAACCCAGAAAGTGGTCATGGGCGATATCTCATTGTCCTCTGGGAGCTCCCTTGTGGGGTCCCAGAGGGTTCCATCTTGTCCCCACTCCTGTTCAATGTGTATCTGAGACCCCTGGGTGAGATCGTTAGGAGATTAAAATCAAATTATTTATTCAACGTGGCCTTTGGTCATTGTCAACATACAAAGAAAATTTGAATTGAAATGCCATCAATATGCTGATGACACCAAACTCTCTCTCTCTTTTTCATCTGACCCAGGTCCTGCAGTCTCAGTGCTTACCAGGTGATTGATTTCCATTGGGGACTGGATGCAGGTGAACCAACTGAAGCTGAATCCAGGCAGGACTGAGATGATGATGGTTGGTCAGCCATGTGGCCTGGAGGACATAGGGATCCTTGTTATTGATGGGGTCCAGCCTCATTCGGTTGCTCAGCTTCATTGCTTTGGGGTGCTCTTGGATCCACTGCTCTGCCCAGATGACTAGCTTGTGGCAGTGGCCAGGAGTACTTTTCACCAACTTCATCTGGTGAGAAGGCTACAATCTTTTTGGTCAGATTCAGATTTGGCCACTGTCATCCATGCCTTCGTAACCTCGAGGCTAGTCTACTGCAATGCCCTCTACCTGGAGCTGTCCTTGATGACTGTACAGAAGCTGCAGTTGATTCAGAAAGCACTGGCCCACCTTCTGTTGGGGATAGGTCACTGGGAGCATATTACATGTGCTCCAGAGTTTGCACTGGCTGCCAATAGCTTTCCGAGCACAATTCAAGGTGTTGGTTTTGACGTATACAGCCTAAACGGCTTGAGCCCCAGTTATCTGAAAGACCTCCTCTTGCCTTATGTAGTTCTGTCATGGCCTCTGAGGGCGGAGGAGTGTGCCCTCCTGCAAGTACCAGCTGCCTGCAAGGTCCATACAACAAGGAAACACAGAGAGGCATTCTCAGTTGCTGCTCCACAATTATGGAATTCTCTTCTCTTGGAAATCTACCTAAACTCAAGCCTGCTCATCTTTTGGAAGAGATGTAAGAACTTCCTGTTTGGCCAGGTGTTTGGTGGGCTGGGATAGGGTTGGGTGGAGGGGTGAGGGAGAGGGTTGGAAGAAGGAAGTTTAGGTGTTTTAACTGTCTTCTTTTCTGTCTATATATGTTCTATGTTTTACATATTTTTAAATATTTTTGTAAGCTGCCCAGAGCCTTGCAGCTCTTGTGGGAAGGGAAGGGCAATAAATTGGATGAATAAAATAATAAATAAATGTTCAGTTTATGATCTCCTATAACTGCCAGGTCCTTCTCAGCTGTACTACTGCCCAGACAGCCAGTTCATATTTTACACTGATTCATTGGATTTTTCTTTCCTATATTTCTGAAGGGGAGCAAGAGAAGGAACACTTAAATACATAGTTATGATCAGATCATTTTTTCTCAAACCCCCCCCCCCCCATAAAACTCTGAACAAAACAAAAAATATTTAGTATGGCCCTGACCCTAAAAACACTTTCACACGTCACAAACTCTTATCTGCATGTAAGCTCCACTTTGGTCAATGGGATTATACATTAAAAACCAAGCTAGAGCCCAACAGATTGGGGCCAGCCCAAACCCAGTCCTGAAGCAGCTGGGCTCCTCCAAGCACAGGCCTAATGTATTGGCATGGCCCTACCCGCATGGAGAGGCATGACTCTATGGGCACATATCAGGAAAGGGGCAAAGTCATTCCCCTGTCATTTCCGTGACATGGGGAGCACCAAAGCACACTGTAGAGCCAGGGCCTCTTGCTCACAGGGAGACTGACCTGGCCTGGATGGGAGGGACGTGGGCCAGGAACACTCCCAAACCAAACCTCCTGAGGGCACTAGGGCCAGTGCATCCAGCAGAGGAAGGAGAATGGGGTTCTCCTGCTTCTAAAGGCAGCTCTCTGCCCCCAGGGCAGGCACTTCTGTGGGGCCCTGCCCCCCTCCCCCGGCATGGTCTACTCCACCTTCGAGGCCCCAGTCCCACCTCCTACCCCATAGGCACTAGCCCCACCCAACCAGAGCCCAGGTGACGTGTAACATAAACCAATTATATGACAGAATAACTCAATTGGCAGCATACTCAAATGGATATAGGTATGCCCCACACCCATAGGCTGCCAGGAATAACCCCCACATCAGCTCAGCAGGCAGTCCAGGCATAGCAAATTGCGGGCACAGGTGGTACATCTGATCAAAGCTTCAGAGATGGTTCTAATAAATCACCAGAGAAGAACCCCAAAACCACGCGCAGCAGAAAAGAGAAGTAATATATACCCATCCAGGGATCGCCACCAAGTAAAGCTGAAATGGGTACCTGCAAAACCAGGTGTACCCATTGAATCTGATGTACCCAATGTCAGACAATTCAGGTACAGTAGAACAGCGGTACTTCACTCCCGCTCAGCCTCTCCCCCTTGCCACCTTCCTATTACTTCTCCTGCCTCTCCCCCTTGTTCTTTGCCAATCTCTACCCCGTGCCATCCCCTTATTTTGGAGATTCCACCTAATTCAGTCACAGAGGAGCTAGGTATTTGCCAGTCATGATCCTTCCCACACACCCCAGAATACCTTTCTGTGCCCCCCGCTGAGGTGGCCACCCTTGTAGTTTGAGGACCACTGCTCTAGAGGACCACCATGGTAACTGAATGGGTACCATTCAGTTCAGTTGCCACCATTTACCTTTGGCACCAATGGTGATGAGGTGGCAACAGTACAATTGGGGCATACTGATGGTTCTAATAAATCATCAGATTTTTGTTTTGTTTGTCCTTGTTGTCACCTGTGTTCTTGCAAAGAGCAAGAAGGCAGCAACAGAGCTGGGGAGCTGAGCAGTGGCAGTAGCTGACTGCCTCTGTGCATGTGTAAAGTCTCTCAGTGCTACCATCTTGCAACATCCCCACCAAAGTTAAACTGGTGCCAGTGGGGGAAGCAATTTTTACTCAGTTTTGATCCCAAGGTACCCATCCAGGTACATGGGCGCGTTTTGGATACACGATAGGCTACCTGCATATCTGGGTGGGTACACCCCTACTACACCTACCACTTGTGCCACCAGTCAGGCCTGATTTCAGCCCAGTTCCCTCCTCCCCATGTCTCCTCCTGTGGTCTCCCAATCCTTACCATGCCACACCCTTTCCCAGCTGTGTCCCTGCTCACTTTACCCCAGGACTTCTCTTTCCAAACCAAGCTGCATCCTCCCTTTCCTTTTAGCCCAACCCAGCAACTCCCTCTCTTGCCCTACCCCACAGCCTATTCCCTACATCCCCTCCACCACAACCTGCTCCCTGGGCCTCCTCCCTTCACCTCCCAGCCCACACCGACCCCAGCAGCCTGTTCCTTTACCTCCCCACCACCACTCAACCTCGCAGCCTGTTCCCTGTGTCCCATTGCCCATCCCCTGCATCAAACAGTCACGCAGGAATCTCACACATGTTGTGTTTCAGACTGTGGTTTCTCTAGCTCGTGTGCAATTCAAATTCCTGCACAGATCAGAAAGATAACTTTCTCTCCATACAACAACATGGGAAATTCAAAATATCATAACTTAAAAACTACACAACGGATTTTCAAAATCTAAACTCAGGAAATCACTATATTGCACAGAACAACTGTCTGGTGGCCTTGGGGTAGAACATGCTTGTGTTATCCCGTTAAGAAGATTCTTTTCTGGTAGCACTCAGCACAGGACTAGGGTCCACTACTCACAGTACCAATAGGTCAAACTGTTGTTCAATTCATGCAACCCAGAGGAGCTTTGATTTTGGGGCATGGAGGTGATGGGAAGAGTAAGCAATTGGCGCTGCATTCCCCTCCTCCTTTTCTTTCCCGATTGATCTCCTGCTGTTCCCTTTAATGATTGAGGAATAGAACAGAGCTGAGACCTTATTGCTGCTTTGCCGCCGCTTGGCCAAGACACCTCCCAGGGGAACTGTGGTGGGAGACTCAGCTCGGGATTCGTTTGGATGGAGAGGTAGTTTTTTTGGATGGACTGCCCTCCAGAGAGTTTGATTGCATCTTAGTTTTGAAGATTATCTTAAGATTCCTTTCCTTATGAGAACTATACTCGGGACTTTGCTTGAGTCAATAGTCCTGTTGTAGCATAAGAACTTTGTTTTTAGAGTTTTAACCAATTACTATCTCAATTGATTTATATCGTCATTTTGTTTGTTTACTTGTTGATGATTTACTTTAGATTTCAGGTCTTGGTGTCCACCTGGGGTACTCTGCCACATGATATTTTACTGGGTTTTTACCATAGAGAGAGAGTGTATCACTTTTGGATAATTTTAATATAGTAGATTTTAGTCATTGAAATTGTTAGATGGAATTAAGACCTCGCTCACTACGTGGTTTTACCACATTGGCAGAGGAAATTGATCAAGCCGAAAGGTCCCTTGAGAGAACAAAAACTCCTATGATGATTCAACCTAAGTTGACTCACTTTTTGCCCCCAGTTGATTCAGATGCTAAGAAAGATCCTATAAAGAACAGTTTTGTTTTGTGTCCAGAAGCTCCGCCCTTTCATATGACCCAAGAGGAAGCTCCATTGAATGCACATATTAAGTTATCTAATATAGAATGCCATTTGAAGCTATTATTTAAAGAGTTTAAGGAATTTAGTATAAGACAAGAAATAGATTTGGACACAAACTTTATGGAGCTAGAAGAGAAGTTGGAATGCTCTAGTGATCTACTTTTTTCTATGAAGGTTTTAGTAGGAGGTTTATGGCCAGAATTTAACACATTGTCTACTAAATTGAATTCAGTAAACGTATCTACCCCAGACAAGGTAGAGGCCGCTACAAAAACTAATAATCCTATAGGCAAAAGCAATCCACAGTGGAATAATAAGACTGCAATAGAACTTTTTGAACCATTATCCCTGCAAACACTTCCTGGCAAGGAAGAGATTATTAGTAAATCAGAAATAGCCCTTGGCTTAAATGGCAAGACCATTAAGAACTCATCGATAGTAAGATTTAAAAATCTAGTGATAAACCTCCGTTTAATGATCATGATCTTGTGATTAATAAGACATTAATTTAAAAAAATCAGGCTGAGTATATTTCAGCTAAAGTTTGGCCCCAAGAAACTGAAGAGAGATGGGCTCCATCTATTATCCTTCATCTTAATAAGAAAAAGAGGTTTTCCTTTTTAAGATATAAAGCTTTGGACGAAACTAGGTTACTAGAATTTATCTGAGCTAATATGAAAGTAGATTGTAGTATTATGGATGTAACTGATTTTAAGTTTTTAGTGGACAGAGGACGTTTTTTAAGATGGGAAATAATGTTCAAATCTGTAGAAACTCCTATTGGACTATGGAAAGCCAAGAAGCACTTGAAGGCCACTTGAGTTTTTATTCAAAGAGTCAAGAATACTTTGGTAACAGTTATTCTTGATTCCATGAGGTCTAAGTGTACTTATCAAGTGGCCGCTTCCTGCTCTAATTCAAATGAACATTTAGAAACTTCTCCAGAATGGCAGACGTTGGATATTACAGGCTCGCCAGATTCATCTACTCTGCTGGAGAAGGCTGGCCAGGAACCTGCACAGGCTCTGGATTACCTTAAAGATATAACTGATTATGACCATGAGATAATTGAGTCTGAGGACTCTTTTGATTGGTCTCAACTTAACCAAACAGTTGTTTATAAATCTAATATCCCTTCGGACCTGGATCTCCGAGTGATTTCTGAGGTCTCTAATTTTAACTCAACTCCCAGAGAACCCACTTTGCCCCTATGACTAACACAGGCTCCCAGCATTTTATACCTTTCCTGGAACATAGAGGGAATTAAGCCAAAATTGGGGGTAGGGACTGGGTGGAGTTCCTATCCTCATTTGATGTAGTTTGTTTGCAAGAAACTTGGCTGTCTAAGACAGAAGGAGAAATCCTGTCTATTGTCAGATTTTATGCTTTTGCTGCTCCTGGCGTTAGAACAGCGAAACATGGTTGCCTTTCAGGAGATGTGGTTACTCTTATTGCCCATAAGGCTGTCGTTAAGGTGAGATTTATTCCTATGGCCATTGAAAATTGCTTAGTCCTTGAGGTTACATTCCCGGGTATAAGGGAGTATATAATAATTAATATCTATGTCCCCCCGGAGTCATCCCCTTATTATGGGCCACAGGTATGGGATCTACTCAAAGATTTATTAGTTAGCCTGGGACACTCCCATAGGAATGGGGCTGTTTTATTGATGGGAGATTTTAATTCCAGGATAGGCAATTATGATTTTGAAGATATAGATCCTCAGTTGCAATCTTTGTTAGAAATTTCTACACGTAAATCCCTGGATAATATCGTGAACAATCATGGTAAGAAATTTCACCAGCTAATATCAGAACAGGGATTGTTAGTTATATATGGGCAAACATTCTCAGATCCTTTTGGAGAGTATATCTTTGATTCTAATCTCGGGGCTAGTGTTATAGAGTATATGCTTACCGCTTTCCCCAATTTTTCCAATATTGAAGATTTTAAAGTACTCTCGAGACCAGAAGGAAATCATAACCCAATTCAGTTAGAATTGCCAATAGCTCAGTCTGATAATCTGATCCCCTTGCCTGGATCACCCTCCTCCTGTATGAATCTGCCACTTAAATGGACAGCTTCGGTTTCAAATGCTGTGACCCAATTATTTTTTTCACAAGATCTTCTCTTACTCTGAGAAATGTTTATTAAAACACCTGACCAGACAAGTGTCTATACTTTGTTTTGCCTCTATCCTGGAAAAACTCCTTCCACGTACAGCTAAGGTTTTGCCCCAACTATCTCATAAGAGGCGACAAGGCAAGAGCTGGTATGATCAAGATTGTAGAAAAGCAAAGACCGCCTTGTCCAATCTTAGGAGGACTTGGCAGAGATGTAGATTGAAGCATGACTGGAATTTGTATGCCAATAAAAGGAGGGATTATTTCAAATTATTGAAGGCAAAGAGACTAGCTAAATCCTCACAATTATGAGCAGAAATGTAGGTAGCTGCACAGCTTCAAAACTCAACTAAGTTTTGGAAGCTGATTAATAGCTTAAACCAGAAAGGCAGCTTTATTAGATCATCTCTGATCTCCGAGGATCAATGGGTTTCCTTTTATAGGGATATGTATCAAGAGTCTGGCACAACAATGTGTAGAGAGGCTAATAATGTAACCCATACTATGACAGTTAATGAGTACCTAGCTTCCTCTTTCCTCTCGATTAAGGAGAAGGATATAGTTAAATATATTAACAAACTTCATGCAGGTAAGGCCCCAAGAGCAGAAGTATTTAAAGATTACCCTGGTTGGTGGGTCCTGATACTTGTGAAATTTTTTACAGCTATAACCTTGACCAAAATGTTTCCAAAGACCTGGATGTTGCCGATTATTATTCCTGTATTTAAAAAAGGAAAACCCACGACCCAGCCTGTTATACGCCAATCAGTCTCCTCCCGATAGTGAGTAAGCTATATGCCCACGTTCTTCTTATTTTTTTATTTTTTTATTTATTTTATTCCATTTATATGCCGCCCCCTATGCCTACGGCATCTCGGGGCGGCTTCCAACATAAAATGTGGCTTACAGCAATGGAGCTCTGGGTTCACCTTTACTCATTGACAGGAGAGGAGCAGGCGGGTTTTTGTAGGGGTAAATCAACTATGGATAATTGCTATGTACTAATACATTTGATAGATAAGTATGTACGACCAAGGAGAAGTCATCTTTATTTAGCATTTATTGATCTAGCTAAGGCCTTTGATTCAGTGCCTAGGAAGCTTCTTTGGAATAAACAAATTAAGATGGGAATTCCTTCCCATCTTTTGGATCTCATAGTAATGCTCCGTGAAGACACCATGGCAATGATTCGCCTTGACACAAGAGGCAGAATTACTAGACCTTTTCCTCAACAACAAGGAGTCAGGCAAGAATACCTGTTGGCCCCATTGCTTTTTAATCTTTTTATTAATGATTTGATTTCTTTGGTTACAACTGCTAATACAACTCCACCTCGGATAGAAGAAAGGCTACTTGTGATTCTCTTGTACGCCAATGATAGTATGCTGTTATCTCAGACAAAGCAGGGTTTACAGCAAAGCCTGGATGCTTTGAATCTTTTTTGCCTAGATAACTGTTTAACAGTTAATATTGCTAAATCTAAAGTAATGTGCTTTGGTCTGGTGTGCTCGGGACACAAATGGCTGATTGGCCACCAGGTGGTTGCCCAGGCATCGTATTATACCTACCTAGGCTTGGGGTTTTCATCCTCAAGGTCTTGGAGAGTGAATAATGAAAGCCTGATAGTCAAGGCATTACAATCAGTTGCAGGGATAGTATGCTTATACCGTATTTCCCCGATAGCCTCGGTGGAGCAAATACACTATATTTTCACAGCCAAAGTGCTCCCACAATTATCATATGGAGCAGAAATAACATTCTATGGTTATACTAGCAAGCTTGAAATACCACAGAATCATTTCCTTAGAAGTATTTTGGGAGTTCCAAGATCAACTCCACTACTGATGCTCTGAGCAGAGACAGGCTCTCTTTCGGTTGAGTCTTAATTTAATTCCAGGGCGCTCCTCTTTTGGCGCAAATTGTCACAAGGAAGGGCCTCTTTATTGGCATACAAATGCTATTTGGAACAAAGGTCATCTATGGGAGATACCCCTTATACCCGGTGGAAACATGTTATGAAACTGACAACAGATTTAGCTCTCCCAATGGACTGTAATGGCACTCTGGATGACAAAATTACAAAAGGGGAGTTTAATTCCAGGATAAGAAATTGTGCTATAAAGAAGGATATGGGAACAATCCAACTAAATAAGATAGCCCCGGCATATCCCCATGTTAAATTTGATATAGCCCTCAAACAATATTTAATACATATACAGGAGCCCAGGTTAAGAAGAATGATGACACTCTTCCATTTTGAACTTTTTGAAATGGCAATAGTAAGAGATAGAAGAGAACATACCCCCTATAATAGTAGAATCTGTCAATGCCACCTCCAAGAATTAGAGACATTGTCTCATGTTATATTTACCTGCCCTTGGCACTCTGACCTTCGAGTGTTATGGATTGATCCTATATTTAAAAACCAATCATTGACAGTAGATGCAAAAATAGAACTGCTGGGTACAACAACAGATATGGCAGCCGTCAAAGCCATTTGTTTTTTCCTTTTGTTAGTAGACAAGAAGAGGAAAGTACTTTAAACTCTCGGATGCTAAAAGTATAACTCGATGTGTCAGTCTCTAGCACTTATTAAACTGCCACAGCTTTGGCCTATTGACGAATTCTATGGTAGATTATCTATCTATCTGTATATGTATTGATTTATTGGCAATCTATATGCAGTTGATGGTTTATTTATATGTTTGTATGTTCTATAACGTATATTTGTTCAAGCTACTCTTCTTGAGTAAGCTATTCTTTTAGACCTTTTACGTAGATTTTATATATCTCATTTATACTTGTTATAGCAAAATGTTGGAAGCAATAAATTGATTGAAATTGAATTTCATAATTTTGTTATATATAAATTCATTTTTATTATTAAACTTTGGGGTTTATTTCATTGATTTCTATGAGAAATTTATTTCTAGCTGTAACCTCTTAAGTTTTTGTCCAATCTGCCTCAAATTTGGATTTATTGTACCCCTCCATCCAGAGGATCATCCCTAAACATTTTATAATGATTGGACAAAGGGTCCAAATTCTGCAGGCACTTGAAGTGTCATAGTTTAAAACACACATTTGCAGCCGTAATGTCTTTGTTTTCCATATAATTTGGGTGAAATTTCTACTCATTTTACCCATCCTGAAAGGGATCTCCCTGACAGCTTTCAGGAAGATTGGATAAAGGGTCCTGATTTTATTAGCAATTTAATCATTTCATGATTTATACAAATATTACCAGGTGTAGCATCTTTGTTTTCCATCAAATTTGGATGAACATTGGAAAGATTGTTCCCTTCACTCAAGGGAGCATTCCTGCAAAATTTCAAAAGAATTGGATAAAGGGTCCAAATTTTATAAGCAATAGCAGTTTTAAAATTTTAACAGAATTTGTACATTTCCTTAAATCACTTAAATCATTTAAAATCACTTTCCTTAAATCATTTCCTTAAATCACTGTTGCTTCTGTATAAACTATAGAGGCTTTACTAGATGCAGACATCTGCTTTTTGGTGCATTTGTACAGAGAGTGAAAAAGACAGGAAGAGGTGGGCAAAGCAGAGGAGGAGCAGGTGCCAGAGGCACTGGCACAGGCTTCAGTCATTGGCACCCCAAATTTTTGTCACCCCCATGTCTGCTCCCAGAATGGTGCAGAACCAGGTTTTTTTGGTTCACCCCCAGAGACTTATGGAACCAGAGAGGTTTTGGAATGTGTCATGGGGATATGGGCGCAACACACCCATTTGGGGGGTTGGGAGATGACACACATTTCGGGGATACGTGTAATGTAATATAAAGGGTTAACAGATTGTAAACTCAGGTGGAGAATATACTGAAACCAGTTGCCAGAGTGGGGGGGGAGAGATTTCCTTTGTTATAACCAGTGGGCAGTTTATTGCCAAGCAACGGTCAGGTCTGCCCTACCACCTTGTTACAATGATAATAGCAGCAGGACACAGGAAGTCACCGAAGCCCCTGCGAAGGGGAGAAGAGGAGACAGGATCTCTATACAGACTCTAAGAACACTTCCATCTTGGACTTGAAGGAGAGAACAGCTCAGCAGAAGAGCTGCTACAAACATGAACTAAAGACTTTTATATTCTCTAAAAGACTTGGGCCCAGCTTGGACATCAAAGCCGCGAGATACGCTGATGAACTTGAACTGAACCATAGGGTAAGGGGACAGTTAGGGATCTCAGTATATCTTAGAATGCGTGTACTTTATGTTTGATTTATTGACTTGCACTATCTGATCAACAGTCTTGTACTTGTATGTACTTAATATATGTTTTATAATCAAGCCTAGCGTGCTTGTGTGTTTATTCAGCCTTGGGGAATTCACCTGGGAATACCCCTATCTAGGTAAGAGCCTAGACTAACCTTTTTCATATAAGACAACCCCACTGCGAAGTCTTCCAAGCTACAGGTGACCAGAGAACGTTCTCTGAGTTACGGCTGGGCTGGGAGATCAAGGGGAGGCGTTTCTAGGGGGCCTGGGCCTCTGAAAGCTCCTTGATTGCAGTGAAGGTTTTCTGATCACGTGGGAACCCACGCGGGCACAGGCAACTGGGTGGCGGCTGGCCTGGTGGGCATACGGGGGGACTGCCTCTAAACGGAGCGAGGGCCCCAACCCCGTGACAGAATGTTCAAGGAGTTATCCTCTGATCGTGATGACTGCTCACTCAATGACCTCATGGCCCTCTGGAACACCTTGCTGACGGAGGCCATCGACTGAATGGCTCCTAGGTGTCCTCTCCCTGAACATCAACAACACAGGTTCCCCTTGTTTATGGAGGACCTTTAGTGGATGAAGTGGGAAGGGCGGCAGTTGGAGCGACGGTGGCATCGTTCTCGTGCCAAAGCCAACCAATTGCAGCATAGTTAGTTTAAAAACCTATGCTGTGGCTGTGCAGGCAGCAAAGAAGAGGTTCTTTGCTGCTCTCATAGCATCTGCAAAGTCTCAACCAGCTGAGCTTTTCTGGGTGGTAAGGAGGCTGGTCAGTCTGGCCTCCCTCCACCTGGAACTGGAATCATCTAGTGCTTTCTGTGACACTTTTGTCAACTTTTTTGTGGACAAAAATCACTCACATTTGCCACAGGTTTGATGCCATGTTTGTTGCAGTGGGAGAACCCGAGGTAATGGAAGCCTTGCCTGCTCCTATTTTATGGGATCAGTTTCAGTGGGTGTTGCCCACTGATGCAGGGGATCTCCCTTGGGGCTGTTAGGGCCATCTGTTGTGAACTTGACCTGTGCCCATCTTGGCTGGTTAAGGTCAGCCAGGCGACACTGGGGTCATTGCTGGTTGGGATTATCAATGCCTCCTTTAGGGAGAGCGGAGTGCCAGGTTGCCTCAAGGAGGTGGTGGTGTGGCCTCTGCTTAAGAAACCATCCTTGGACGTTGATTCCCTAGCCAGCTATCAGTCTCTCTCAAACCTTCCCTTTTTAGGAAAGGCTATTTAATGGGTGGTGGCTCAGCAGCTTCAGAGGCAACTGGACCGTGTCAGTTTTCTGGATCCCTTGCAGTTCAGCTGTCAGCCGAGTTTTGGCACTGAGACTAAGCTTGTGACCTTGGTTGATGACCTTAGAGCTCTCTGCTACATTTGATACTGTTAATCATGAGATGTTGGTGGCTTGCTTGCAGAACCAAGCTGGGGTGGGTGGGACTGTTCTTGAATGGTTCCACTCTTTCCTGGCTGGGAGAACTCAACATGTGGTACTGGGTGACTGTTCATCATCTCCCTGGGACCTCACATGTGGAGTTCTGAAAGGTTCTATTTTGTCCCCTCTCTTGTTCAATGTGTACCTGCAGCCCTTGGGCAAGGTCATCAGAGGGTTTGGTGTGCAGTGTCATCTGGTGACACCCAACTTTACGTCTCTTTTTCAGCTGAGTTGTCCAGCAGTCTCAGTGCTTACCCGGTGTTTGACATCTGTGGGGGATTGGATGAGGGTGAGCTGTCTGAAGCTGAATCTGACAAGACAGAGGTGATGCTGGTGGGAGGGACTGAAGGAGTGGTGGCACCATCATTGATGGGGTCCATCCCCGGTTGGTCTAACAGGTTCAGAGCCTGAGGTTGCTCCTTGACTCATAGCTCTGCCTTGATGTCCAGGTGGCAGCTGTGGCAAGGGGAGCATTTTGCCAATTTATTTATTTTTTATTTATTTATAAATTTCTATTACATCTGGTGCGACGGCTTCAGCCATACATCTCAGACTCCAACCTAGCCATTCTCATCCATGCTTTCATCACCTCAAGACTGGACTACTGAAACCACTTTACGTGGGGCTACCATTAGTGATGGTCTAGAGACTGCAGCTGGTGCAGAATGGGTGGCTCACCTCCTCAAAGGGACAGGTCACCATGACCACATTATACCAGTGCTCCAGTCTCTGCACTGTCTGCCTATAGTCTTCTGGGCCCAATTCAAGGTGTTTATTTTTACCTATAAAGCCCTATATGGCCTGGGCCCAGCCTATCTGTGGGATCACCTCACCTCCCGGGTCCTGGATTGGCCCCTGAAGTCAGCTGGGAGCGCCCTCTTCAGGATTCCCCCAAGCATGTTGGTTGACAATGAGGAGGAGGGCATTTTCAGTGGTCACACTGAGGCTGTGGAACTCTCTCCCAATGGAGGTGTGCCTGGCCCCAAACCTCCTCTCTTTCCACAGACAGACAATGTAAGACTTGGCTGTTCTGCCAGCCTTTTGGTGAGGAAGATGGGTGATGGGTTGGGAAGGGGGGGGGGAGGAAGGGTTTATTTTTATCTATGCCGTAGGGGTATTTTTATCTTGTTTTAATTTGACATATATTTTTGTATTATTTTTAATGTTTTTGCTTACCTTCATGTTTTTAATATGTTGTAAGCCATCCCAAGCTGCAGTAGCAGGAGGGAATTGCCTGTAAATTTAAAGAAATAAATAAAAGAAATAAATAAAATATGTGGGGGAGAGTAGGTACAGAGTTCTGCTTTTTGAGTGCTTTCAGTGAGGCTGAAGACTACAGCACAGTCAATCGCACACACAGAGCATTGAGCCAGCCTATGAGCCACACAAGATCTAGCCATGGTGGGGGCTGTCCATCTTGGCAGAAGCTTATATTTGCTCCCCAGTGCTCACTCCCAAGCCTCCCTGACTTCAGTTGTTGGGTACTGGCAAGTTGGAACCATCTCGAAAGAACGAGCTTATACCAGAGATTCTCTTATGTTTGTCACAGTGGTACAAAATGGGTTCGTGATGCCAGTTGGCCAGCAAAAATGTCAATCATGTACCTCATGTGCTGTGCCCACCCCAAGGCCCCCTGCTTGTTACTAGGAAGTTGGAAGCATCTGCTTAGGAAAGAGACAATAAGAGATTCTCTGATGTGCTCTGTCACAGTGCTGCAGGGTGTGCTTGGGATGCCAGTTGGTCAGCCTGGATGTGTCAATCATGTCTTTTGATTGCTGGGATGCATCCCCCTTCCCTCTGCCTTGCTGCCTGAAGTCCCTCTTATGTCCTGAAATTTTAGTTTTTGTCCCAAAGCTTTCAGGACTTATATTTGCATGACTTCTGTTAAAATCACAAACCTTCAATTGCTTATAAAATTAGGATCCCTTTATCCAATCTTTCTGAAATTTGGCATGGATTATCCCTTCCATGAATGGTACACCAAGTCCAAATTTACAGCTGAAAATGTGTGTACAAATCACAAAAGATAAATTGCTTATAGAATCTGGACCTGTTATCTAATCATTATGAAACTTGGCACTGATGATCCCTTTCTGTTAGGGGTATACTATATCTAAATTACATCCAAATTGGATTGTCAGAGAGGACATTACAGTCATAAAAAAATTAAAAATCTCAATGCTTATAAAATCTGGACCCTACATCTAATCCTTCTGAAATTTGGTGGGCTTGTTCCTTTTTGTGAGAGGTATACTCTACCAAAAGCTTATTAAAATTTGATTCAAAAAACAAAAATAAAACCTAAGATGTAGTCCCACAGTCAGAAACAGCCGCCCCAAGCTGTTTTAGAAGGGGTGGGGTAGAAATTTAATAAATAATAAATAAATAAAAATAATGAAATAATTACGAATTCTGAAATTTCATTATTATTTCAGAATTTTTAAATTTGTTTTCATGACTTACAATAACAAAATGGCCAAATTTTTAATTGTAATATAATTATGAAAACTAATTAGCACACTCCTACTAGTACTGTGAAGCTGACAGGGGTGATGGGCAGGCCCAGGGAGCTCTCCAAGCTGGCCATGAGTACAGGTTCAGTTATTTTTTGTTATCCTTTTGACAGTAGCTAGCTAGACAAAAGCATTGTTAATTTAATTTCTTGAGCTTAAAAATATATTTGCACAAGGAATGTGCAAGCTTGGTCAATTTTATTTTTTTAACTTTAATTTCCTCTCATCATTAAAAAAAATATTGTTTTGACAAAGCTCCATTGTAGTGAGCACAGCTTCACAAACAAACAAAAAATATTACTTTAATCCAACAACAAGACTCTTTGTTAAGATGAGTTAAGCCTTAAATAAATAGAGAGGGTGTGACGGGGCATGCAGCGGCGCTACAAAGAGTGAGACCGGAGAGGATGCGAGGCAAACACCTGTGTGGAGTTTCGTGGGCGGGGCCAGCATTTTGCACCCCCCAAGGCCTGTATATAAGGCTCCCTGACAGTGGAGGCGGCGTGACGGGGCGTGCGGTGGCGCTACAAAGAGTGAGAGGTGGAGAGGATGCGAGGTGAACACCTGTGTGGAGTTTCGTGGGTGGAGACGGCATTCTGCACCCCCCGAGGCCTATATATAAGGCTCCCTGACAGTGGAGGCAGTGTGACGGGGCATGCAGCGGTGCTACAAAGAGTGAGAGGTGGAGAGGATGCGAGGTGAACACCTGTGTGGAGTTTCGTGGGCGGGGCCAGCATTCTGCACCCCCCGAGGCCTGTATATAAGGCTCCCTGACAGCGGAGGCAGTGTGACGGGGCATGTGGTGGCGCTACAAAGAGTGAGAGGTGGAGAGGATGCGAGGTGAACACCTGTGTGGAGTTTCGTGGGTGGAGACGGCGTTCTGCACCCCGCCCGAGGCCTGTATATAAGGCTCCCTGACAGCGGAGGCGGTGTGACGGGGCATGCAGCGGTGCTACAAAGAGTGAGAGGTGGCGGGGATGCGAGGCGAACACCTGTGTGGAGTTTCATGGGCGGGGCCAGCGTTCTGCACCACCCCCACCCCCGAGGCCTGTATATAAGGCTTCCTGACAGCGGAGGTGGCGCCGGAGGCACGTGCCGGTTCGGTGTGCCTAAGGGCTATGCACGCAAGGGTGCGCCCTTGTGCGCGCAGCGTTAGGCACCAGCAGGAGCAGCAGGAGATGCTTTTGCCCTTTGTTTTCCTCACCCGACTCTCCCCTCATCTGGCCATGACAGTGAAGCAGAGGCGAAGATTAGCAGGGGAGGAGGTGGACACTCCCCCTCCCAAGCAGCATAAATTGGATAAGTTTCTTGTTAGAGCTAAGGATGATGCCACCGTGGGTTCAAAGGTGGTGCCGGCGTCTCCCGGGCTCCCTCTGTCTAATCGCTTCACTGGTCTGACTGCGGAGGAGTGGGGAGAAGATAAGGTGGAACAGTGGGAGGAAAGGGGTCCACGTAAGTGTAAAAGGAAACTTCCTCCCTCTAGTAATTTGCCAGTCTCTCCAGCCCATTCTAGAACCTTGGAATCTCGGGAGCCGGTTCATCTGAGCCCAGTTACGGATAGTAGCTCCCAGGAAAGAAATTGGACACAATATATGGCTGAGTAATCAGTTTTGATAGGTAGAACTTTGCAACGTATTTTTGCCCAACTTATGATCCTTACTCGTATCATTGAGGAACAAAGGGTGACTCCTCCGCTACAGGGTAAAGTGGGGAGACAAGAAACTTCCCCATCCTGAAACGGGCTTTGGCCCTATGGGAGAGGATAAGGAGGATTTGCCCCCTTCTGTTCACCCCCTGATCCCCAGATGGAGAGGCCAGAGGGCCAGTCAGTCAATTTTACATTCTGTCATGCCATTGTTTTTGCTATACTGCCATTTCCTTATGGGTGTACCCCTCAGTGGTCTACCCCTTATCTAGTGGCAGGACATCTGGGTAACTTACTTAAATTTTCTTGCCGCCCAAGGGATATTAAGGGCATTAGATATTTGTACGCTGACTGAGGTGTTCCTAAGTATGTTATCTCCTTTAAAATAGAGAGGGACACAAGCATCAAAAATCTAGAACAAAATTTGATGATAGTCAAAGACATGATTTTGTTTTGACCCATTAATCAGACAGATAGTTTGCAAAACTGAGTCTGGATCTAAATTTGGATTTTGAACAGTTGCAGATTTCAGGTATCTTTTGATGTAGGGGGTGTGGTTTGGGCCCAGTTCTATAAATAAATAGTGATTACAATACTAAAATAATATTGGAATGTTATAGTCATAAAAATCCACAAATTTAAAATGAGAAAATTAATACTTGAAATCCTACAACCAAATATAACTTTGCCTCATATCCATGCCCAGCCTCCAACCTTCTGACTGACAATCTAGAGTCTAATATATCCACTCACCTATTTCAAAATCTTTGCTATATAGGCTGCAAACCCTCAGAAACCATCACCATCACTCACAAAATATTGTCTGCATACCCAGAGTGCTTTCTGATGTGACAGCTCCCCCCGCCACCACAGATTGCTCTGGGCGGTGGCGGGAACTGTCACTCTGGCCGGGACTTGGCCGGCTGCTGAACAAATGTTACCGCAGCTGAGGCGGGGAGATGCACAGACATGCGTCTGCACATCCTCGCCCCCATACTACATGGAGTGGCCCAGTCGCCCCCCCAATGGACAGCCATGGTGGTCTATGACAGCCGTGATGACTGCCCAGAAGCGCCACCGCTCCAGACCGGGGTAAGCACAGCGGGCCTTCATGTTGACCCGCTATACACCCGGTCAGGCAGCCCTTACCTGGTCGGTGGTGGTGCTTAGACTGGGTTGTGACTTGGGTATGGTCCCAAGTCACAGTCCAGGCTAACGCCACCACCGACCTGGTAATGGTGTGCGCTAACATCTGGCAGGTACATTCAAGTGTGACAGTGGACTGCAGTCCCACGCATGGCAAAGCATACCAAAGCATGGTACCATGGCCCACCATCAGTCTGAAAACACCCAAAGTCACATCATCCTCTGTTTCACCTGTCATGACAGGCCAATAAACGCACATGCTTCCTCTCACTCTGTACATATCCTACGCAAACAGCAATCTATGGTTTATGGCAATTTCAAAATTTCACTTACATGAGAACAAATCCACAGTAATATCACCAAAGTCAATGGAGTTACTTAGTAATAACTCTCATGAAGCCAAGTGAAGAACCTGGCTTGAAATTCTGCTTGTTTGTTGCATACATCAGACTCATGTGAGATGCAAACATGCCAGGTTCTCAGAAGAACTTCTAAACTCCACGAATCCTGATGTGATGGATGCAGGAATACTATAAATTTCACCACTTTACTGAAGGGACTTAAACACTCACATAGGGTGATTTCAGACGTTACGGGGCCCACTGGCCCCGTACCGAAATCACCCAATTCATTCCCCGCCGGGATCACCCCGTCATGCCGTATCAGACGTGCCGGGGGGATCCTGGCTGGGAATCTGGGAGGGGGCGGGGTCGCGCGACGCAACGTGCGGCCATACAGCCCTGCCCCCTCCACGCTCCCGCCGCCC